>JBBPBX010007469.1:50905-65204 GCA_038048925.1 Garcialebias charrua
AGTACCGTCGAGTGCTGCTTCGACCTCTTCCTACGGAAACCAGTTCCGGACCTGATGAACCAGGACGAACTGATAATTTTACAGGTTCGTCCACCCACGAGGTACGGGAACCTAACTTTCTGGTCCCAGTCTCTGCTCGTAGAGAATCACGAGGAGCTGGTGACATGTGTGCGCACACCAAACATGACTTGCCTACTGTATATGTAAACAAAACAGACACTGTTTCAGACATGTACAAAAATAAAAGTACCAAAGCACAGACTACCCTAGTTCTTGACCCGAGTCCCATTTTTATAAAACCCAGACCTCACGGTCAAACTATGAACCACAGCAAGATACACGAGATTCGCAGAGTGCAACCTGATCTCGCGATATCTTCTGTTGGGCCGAGCAGCCTGCTCAAAAGGGTACGAGAGGGGTCAAAGGTCACCCCATCAGACCTGAAACATGAGGAGTTACAATTCAACATGCCATCCAGGCTCAGCGCGCATGCGCAGGCCTGGGAGGCATGTCTGCCAAATGATTGGGTCATGACAACAATACGTCACGGGCTCAAGTTGCAGTTCTCAAAGAGACCGCCCCGTTTCTCAGGGGTGTTGTAATCTTTTTTTTTCTTTTTTTTCCCTTTATAGATGGCCTCCCTTTTCACCTTACAGCCATCCTCAAAGTCAAAGTCAAAGTCAAAGTCAACTTTATTGTCAGAACTACAATATGTACAGGACATACACAGGGCCGAAATTGCGTTTCTCTCAGTCCCTCGGTGCAACAGTAACCATCTAAACACTAAACACTAAAACATTTAATAAACATAAGCATAAAATAGTAAAAAAAAGTGTAACACTGTCCTGAGTTTTTTCATAATAGTATAAAAGTATGAAAATTTACACCAACACTGAAACACCAAACACCCCTAAAACACCAAACACCCAATGAACATAAGCATAAAATGAAATAATAAAAGTGTAATACTGTCCTGAGTTTTTGCATAGTAGTATAAAAAGTATAAAACGTATATCTATAAAATAAACTGAAGTTTCTAGCGTTGACATTTGCAAAGAGTGGCACAGCAGCATATGAGTTAATGTACACAGTACATGTATATGTATGAGGTAGTTGATGTTGGTATATAGGCAAAGTGGCATATGAAGTAAGGCACATAAGGCACATTTGGCATCCTTAGATAAGGCTAGTCAGAGAATGCTGTATATGTATCTGCAGTAGTGTAGATAAAAGTAGTGTAAATGTAAACAGTAATAATAAATGTAAAGCAGTAGTAATAAATGTAAACAGTATTAATAAATGTAAACAGTGAATGTAAACAGTAGTATGACTATAGGCAGTAATGTAATACAAACATTAGTGCAAATATAAGAAGTAGTGCAAACTGAATGAGCACATGACCGAGAGTTTAGTGAATAACCCGTTTGATGACACAGAGTCCAGTGTTAAAATCTTTGTGTTGAGTGATAATGTGTGAGAAAGTTTTTTGTGTTAAGGCAGTTCAAATGGGAGGGGAGGCAGAGCAGGCAGAGTGTTTAGCATTCTGACTGCCTGATGAACAGAGCTGTCTCTCAGTCTGCTGGTTCGAGCCTGGAGACTCCTCAGTCTCCTCCCTGATGGCAGCAGTCTAAAGCGGCTGTGTAGTGGGTGTGTGGGATCACCTGCCATGCAGTGGGCTTTCCGAGTGAGGCGTTTGCTGTGTAAGTCCTGCAGTGAGGGCAAGGAGGTGCCGACGATCTTCTCAGCTGCTTTCACGATGCGCTGGAGGCTCTTGCGGCAGGATGCAGTGCATGCACCAAACCACACCGTGATGCAGCTGGTCAGGACACTCTCACTCCGATATGATTTTTTTTACAATAGAGAGAAAGAAAAGGAAAGACAGAAAGTAAAACAAAAAAACCCACAACAATTATCCACAAAAAAGCACAAGACAAACACACCCAACTTCCGTCTGCAATCCTGCAAAGTACATGACAGAACATAGCAACACATGCATGAAGACTAATAACATGTATGACCTTGCAGTAGAGTTCCATAAATATACATACCATACCTACAAATATATATACAGTATATGTAACGCTATTTAAGGCTAGGCGCCTGACCACGGCCAGATATGGTAATAGGTGGTCAGAAAAGAAAGTTCAGCTGAGGAGCCTATTGTGTGAATGAAAACACCATCAGACAAGAAGTTTAAGGTTTTTGTATTGTATATACTTAAGGTATTGATAAAATAATATTTGTAATAACAATAATAAATTTCTGAGTATACCGATAGACAAAAAAACATATAACAAAACAGACAATGATTTCAACCAAGAGACAAAATACACACAACCAAACAGACCCCGATTAACGTACACCCAAGAGTTCTTTTTTTTTTCTTCCTAATTTTAAATCAGTCCTTGATTCCGGATGAAGGAATTAATTGCTTGATTAATGGTCCATCAATCAATAATCCGGTTTACAGTTCATGATCCAGGGTAAATGTGTCCAGGAAAAACAATAATCTGGTGCAATTAAGTCCTACCGCACAGCTGCGGGGATTCTGTAGCTAGCCATCCTGGGTAGGAACAGGGGGTAAAAAAAATCCTGACCGTCGAGTGGTTGATACAAAACACAATAAAATCCTCCGGTCGTGTTATTATGGCTTGTTACAGCGGGTTTCTCCCATGAGTTATGAAAACGCCGAGCCCAAACAGCTAGCCACAACGTTAGCAGCACAACTATGACGGAACACCCGAGCTCACCTCTGACCCGGAATTTAAAGCGTGCCGTCAATTTGTCCCTTTCAAAATAAAATGCAGGTTAATTATTTTGTGCAGGTTACACTCTCCCCTCCTGATCCCATGTACGTCCTCGTACATGTACCAGGCTGGCAGCAAACTGGTGGCTGACTGGGGAATGGAGCGATCAACTGTTCTTCTTCGTCTTCTTGGAGGGCGAAGGAGAAAGCAGAACTTAACCCATGTAACAAGGTCTGAATGCTTTTCAAAAATGGTTTGCCAGGTCCAGTATATTGTAGCCGATCAGGTGGGTTTATTTTACAGCTAGAACGTCTCATGGGTTGGTCTTCAGTATCCAGAGAAATTGTTTCCAATGGTGAGTGAGGTTCTTCAGCATAGCTGGGAATGTCCTGCACATCAGGCTCTTGTGTATCCAGCCCTGCATTGTCATACTCTGGAGCATCAGGATCCGGAAAAAGACTCCCTTCAACTCTGGAGATCTCTGCAGGATTGATTTGTTCAAGATCAATTTCAGGTTCCTCACTGCCCATTGCTAGTCGTTCCTCTCTAACAGATGTGGGTTTGTCACCCTTTTCCTCAGTAACAGATACTGGAAGTTGTGGGACAGACGGATCAGTGCTTTGGACAGACTGCTCGGCAGGAGGTAGGTCAACGTCAATCGCTAATTCTACAGGTTCAAAAGATGATGGAATGTGCAGAGGGAGATCGATTAGTTCATCATCTGATGGATCATCATCATCGGCAGATACTGGAGAGGACACAGGAGATTTATTTTTGTCTCTGGCAGGTATTCCTTTCTCAGGAACAGGCAAGTACCCACATGGCAATAAAAGGTCTCGATGCAGGGTTCTTAGTGGTTTGTTCTGGCCTTCTGGTCTGACTGTGTATACAGGAAGATTGACGGCTTTATTCACAACAATATATACAGACGACTCCCACTTATCTGCGAGTTTGTGTTTGCCTCTTATTCGCACGTTCCTCACCAAAACTCTGTCTCCAATGTCCAGTTCTGATGCAGTAACTTTCCGGTCGAATCGGGTCTTGTTACGTTGCATCACCTTAACTGAGTTCCTACTGGCCAGTTTGTAACTTTCCTCCAGTTGGGACTTTAACTTCTGCACATATTGTGTGTGGGAGGTAAATCCATCCTTACTTAATGGCAGTCCAAAGGCTAAGTCCACTGGTAGGCGAGGTTGGCGTCCGAACATCAGCTCATATGGTGAATATCCTGTAACATCATTTTTCGTGCAGTTGTAGGCATGCACTAGCGGTTTTACAAAGTCTTTCCAATGAGTTTTTTCCTTTTCAGTTAACGTTCCCAGCATGTCCAGCAGTGTTCGATTAAAGCGTTCAACAGGATTTCCTCTTGGATGGTATGGAGTGGTTCTTATTTTGTGGATGTTGGTCATTTTGCAGAGCTCTTGAACGATTCGTGATTCAAAATCCGAACCCTGATCACTGTGCAACTTTTCCGGGATGCCATAATGCAAAAGGAAATTGTCCCACAAACACTTGGCAACAGTGATAGCTTTTTGGTTTGGAGTTGGTATGGCAATGGCATACTTTGTGAAGTGGTCTGTTATGACAAGAATGTCTTTGACTATGCGATCTGGTTCTACAGAGAGGAAATCCATACACACCAACTCTAAAGGATGAGTGGTTTGAATGTTGACCAAGGGTGTAGCTCGCTCAGGCAATGATTTGCGTCTCACACACCTTTCATAGGTTCTGACTTTGTTAACAACATCGATGTACATTCTGGGCCAGTAAAAACGGGAACGAACTAAGTCGAGAGTCCTATCAATCCCCATGTGGCCCATTTGGTTATGCAGTTGGTGAAGTACATCAGCTCGATACTCCTCGGGTAAGACGAGTTGGTATCTTGGTTCACTTCCCACTTGTCTCTTCCTAACGAGAAGGTTGTTTTGGAGCTCCATTTTTGCAGCAACAGCAACTGCTCCTTTTTACAAAATACGCTTGTACGTTCGATGGTAAATTGTGATTCTGAGCCCTGTACATTAATAATAGAATAAAGTAGTCCACCAAATCATAAAACTTGAGTAATTTCAGTTGATAAAATAAAATACTTGAAGGATGACAATAATGTTTTCTTGAGATAATTCTTACAGCTCTTTTTTGTAAAATAAAAATAGATTTGGTTACAGTTTTACAAGCTGTACCCCAGACACCAATACAATAAATTAAATTTGGCACAACAATTGTATTATACAGTAAACACAAAGCCTTGTCTGTCAGTAAGTCCCTCGTTTTATATAGTACTGCCATGAACTTAGACATTTTAGTTCTTACAAAATTAATATGTTGTTTCCATGACAATTTATCATCGATAATTACACCCAAAAATTTTACTTCATTCACTCTTTGTATCTCCACACCATCAATCTTGAAAAGAACATCCATACCGCATATATCTACATATACAACCCTGCATCCATTTGCGTGTGGTTGTGAGCATGCATAAGTGAAAAAGTTTCCGCCAATAGAACATTCAATAGTAATCATGAGGAATCAGAGATCCGCCCCCCGCAAGGCCCGAGGCAGGCAAAGGGGCAACCAGAGCCCAAGACCTCAAGCAGGACCCCGAGCCCAGAGTCCCCAGGTCCACCCGAACAGGACGAGCCACTCACCAACTCCCCAGATCTGACCAAAGGGGAGAACAGGAGAAGCCCCACCAGTGACTACACACAATGACCCCCCGGGGTCAACAGCGACAAATTCACAGGTCCCCGCCGGAGCCCGCTGCACCAACATAGCCCCAGGGCCGGACACCGAGGCCCGGGCACCGGGGACGCCCACCCCTCAGGCCCAGACCCGACAGGACCAGGAGACCCGAGCCCCACCAGGCCGAGCCGACACACGCCCAAGCGCCCAACCCCAGACAGTGAGGATCCCAAGCACACACGCAAGCAAAGGAACACCCACCAGGTGGCCATGCTGCAGGAGCATGACACTGAGTAGCCTCAGAAGCACCCTACGGATGTTGGATGTTGTCTATCATGGTGCACTAAGATTCATAACTGGCTGTGATTATCGTACCCACCACTGCACCCTGTATTCACTGGTTAATTGGACATCATTAACCTCACGCAGACTCTTCCACTGGTACATTTTCATCTTTAAATCACTTCTTGGTCTGCTGCCCTCATACATCTCCTCCTACATGTCTTTGCGTGAGTGCAGCTACAGCGTGCGCTCTCAGGACATGATTACCTGCAGTGTTCCGTCAGTGAGGACTGAACTTGGAAAAAGGGCCTTCTCCTACTCTGCTCCTGCTTCCTGGAATATCTTACAAAAAGATCTGAAGCTCTCGGCCCTGACCTCTCTAAATGATTTTCAGAATCTGTTGGAATCCTGGCAAAAACCAATGCAGATTTGTTCCTGTTTTTGATTTTGTACATCTACCTTATAATGTTCGCTAGTTTTTGCTACTTTTCTTTTTCTTTTGATTATTGTTCAATGTATTTGTATCATTGTTGTTCATCATTCTTTAGTTTGTAGCAGGTCGCTTTTGTAAATGAGCCCTCGAGGCTCAATAAGATTTACCTGACTAAATAAAGGTTTAATGAAAAAAAAAAAGATGTATCAGAGAGGGAGCAACCCAAGTCCCAGCATGACAAACATTCATACACAGACACACTCATTCAGACCTACCCTCATCCTCACCCTCACTCACAGAAAGACAAACAATAACGACACGTTCCATTCATAATCCCGATACACACTCTATACCCCCTAGGTCCAAGACATGTACCTGCCTCCTACATGGGACAGCCCACATCCAAACCCAGGAGGTAGCCCCATTCATTCTGGGGTGGAGAGTAGCAGACATCCAAGATTCTGCCCAACCCGCGTCCCGCCGACAGGACAGGACACCCGGGCCCAAGCAACCCCAGGGGGAGCGCAATGCCAACCCCGCCCACGGCAATCCCCCAGGCCCCGAACCCCCCATAGTCCAAGACAACACCCGACCGCCCGTCACCTTACCAGACCCCACCCCCAGAATAGCCGCCAAAGAACCAGGGGGGTCAGAGAAAAAAAAAAGTGGTGTTGCAATCTAAGATCAACCATGCATGTGCACACGTGCTAAGGGAGGAAGTTTCAACAATGCTGAAAAAGGGCGTGATTAGTTTGGTCTCAGGATGCAAACTACGCTCCGGACTCTACAGCAAGTACTTCCTGGTGTCCTAAAAGGACTGTTCCTTGAGACCGATTCTGGATCTCAGGACTCTTAATTAAATAATTAAAACTTTCAAGTTCAGGATGCTTACACTGCGGCAAGTTCTCCAGTGTGTGAGACCAGGAGACTACCCATGTACAGTGGATTTGAAAGATACCTATTTCCATATAGGCGTATGGAGGAGACACAGAAAGTTCCTCCGTTTTGCATTCGAAGGTAACGCTTATGAATTCAAAGCCTTACCCTTCGGTTTAAAGACTGCTCCGCGTACATTTACTAAATGTCTGGATGCAACCCTGACCCCTCTTAGGAATCAAGGACTCAGGGTCTTGAATTACCTGGACGACCTGCTAATTCTGGCTGGAAGCAGAAAGCAGGCGCTGTCACACTCCCTTAAGGTGATCTCTCACCTGGAGTCTCTCGGTTTTGTCATAAACCTACAGAAAAGCGATCTGACTCCGTCACGGGTTACCGTATTTCTGGGTGTACAGATTGACACTGTCCAATACAGAGCATGGCTCTCGAAGGAAAGAGTTTCCTCCATTCGCCATTGCCTGGGAAGATTTAAACTGGACCAACGGGTCCCTGTGAAAACGTGCCAACGCCTGTTGGGCCTCTTGGCGGCAGCCATTCCTTGTGTGCCACGTGCATTATTGAAAATGCGGGCCGTACAGGTATGGTTTAACCAACAAATACAACCTGCTCTGCCCAAACAAGCAGAAAAGGTTAAAATAGACCCAGAGTGTCTAAAGGCCCTGGGGCCTCATGTACAAAGACTTGCGTGGATTTCCTACTGAAAAGTGACGTACGGTCAAATCCAGAAAAGTGTGTACGCACAAAAAAATCCAGATGTATCAAACTGTGCGTACACCGGAATCCACGCACATTCCTTTTGTACATCACAATTAACGTGGAACTGAGCGCACGTGAGACACCTCCCCTGACACGCCTTCATTTACATATGTTAAACAGATGCAAATTACTTCCTGCATGTGTGAAGGACATGTTTGTTTGATCCCTGCGCGATCAGAAATCATTTCTAGATTCAGGAAAATAATGAATTTAATATAATATGAGTGAGGAAAATAATCCTAAGTAAGAATAGTAATAAAATGTGTTCATCACGCAAAGAACGAGTGATTGTGTGTCGGTATTTGTGTGTGCGCGCACCCTGCTTTGGTGCGCAACGGCTCATCCATTCATTCTGAGTGAAAATATTAACTTTGCGCACGAGTTTATTACCATAATTACTGTAAACACAGAGGAACTTGGATGTTTGGTAGAACATAGATCTTTGTTTATTTAATAGATGACATGAAGAAACGGGTCTGTGCGTCTCAGTGGAGACTTTTCATGACATGACGTGATGTTGGAGTCTCCAAACGCTGCGCGCGCCACAGCCTTGTGCGCAATCTGTTTGTCTGTGAAGCCTTTACTCTCCTACAAGTTATATATGGTGTACTTTCACGTGTCATTTTGGAGAAATCTACAATAAACGCAGATCATGAATCACCTCCAGCTGCCGTGTAACCGGCGAGGGTGCGCGCGCGCTCCAAAGCGCGACCACTCAGCCTTTGGAATCATATAGATGAGACATTCCATTGATCAGGCTTTGTGTGGACTGGACTGCCCTGATCGGCCTGCAGCTCCCTCATAGCTCGGGAACAGTTTGATCGCTGCTTCTGATGTGCGTGATGCACGGCTCCTGTGTTGCTCCAGAGCGCAGCAGTGCCAAACTGAAAAATGATTATTTCTGGAAACGGCTGATAAGCCATATCCTAGATCAGAAAATTATATCTGTTTATAAATAAATGCTCTGCGTGTTACACTACGTATTTATTATATCCTCCAGTAAGGCTGAATGAATCCGTTCCTGTTAAATTTATTTTTGGCACAACTTTGCGCGTGCTTTATTTAACTGCGTCATGTGGATGTAATACTTGTTAATCGTGTGTTTGATGGGAATATTAATCATTTTCACATCATGAACAGTTAATAATAATAATAATAATAATAATAATAATAATAATAATGAATTCAATTTATAACGCACTTTTCATTAATGAAAATCTCAAAGTGCTACAAGGTGCAACAGAATTAAATGTCAATAAAACATTTAATAAACAATTAAAATCAACAACAGTATCAGCTATGATCAAAAGTAGAATCATGAGGAGTAGAGTATGCTCGGTTGAAAAGAAAGGTCTTCAAGCCGCTCTTAAAGTCAACCACAGACTGTGGGGCTTCAGTTTCTCTGAATCACCTGTAAGTGTCGCCAAAGGAACAAGAACCACAGAAACGTGCGTACGCGTGCTCTGGGGCTTGCGTGGAAATGTACCTGGATGCGCACATATTCACGTTCAGTTCAGTTTTGATACATACAGGGTTTTGCGTGGATAGTGACGCACGCAAGGTTTTTGTGCGCACGCACGGTTGATACATGAGGCCCCTGGAACCTTGGAGCGATCCGTCCGTTTTCACGGAAGGGGTCTCACTGGGAAGGGTGTCGTCCCATGTGGTCATCATGATGGATACCTCAAAAACGGGATGGGGAATGATCTGCAGGAACCAGAACGCTCGCAGCCTTTGGAACAAGCAGGAAGCCAAATTACATATTAACTTCCTAGAATTACTAGCCATATTCCTGTCATTAAAATACTTCTTCAGTAAAGGTCTGGTTGCCGGACATCATATCCTGGTAAAATCAGATAACAGGACCATGGTGTCCTTCATCAACAGAGAAGGAGGGACGAGATCCCGGGCCCTCCTTGATCTGACACGGAGGATGCTTACATGGTGTGCTCAAAGAGTTCTGTCACTTAGGGCAACTCATGTCCCTGGTGATCTGAATTATGGAGTGGATGCCCTTTCAAGAGGGCCTCTGTTGGCGTCGGAATGGAGCCTGAACCCACGGATCGTGGAACAGGTATGGTCACGTTTCAGCAGAGCCTCTGTGGACTTGTTTGCCTGCAGAGTTAGCTCACACTGTGACCTCTATTTCTCCCTGAAGGAGACAGATGCTCCGTTGGGAATAGACGCTCTGGTACATGATTGGCCAGCAGGAGTGCTCTACTATGCCTTTCCACCTGTCCCTCTGATCGGGGCAACATTGGAACGGGTAAGACGGAGAGCCCTCTCCTTGATCCTCATAGCTCCCAGATGGCCACAGAAACCGTGGTTTCCAGAGCTGATCTCAATGTTGTCAGGAACACCATGGCAATTGCCTCCTCACAGGGACCTACTGACTAAGGCACGTGGACAGCTTCTACATCCACGTCCAGGGTTGTGGCAACTCTCAGCCTGGCCTCTGAGAGGTACTGGCTGAAAGCCTAAGGTTTTGGTTGCTTTGTCCTGACACAAGCAGCAATAACATCCACAAGGGTTTCCCTTGATGTTTATGTTTTGTTTGGTTTTTTGCCTGGGAGACGTATAATGGAAAGGTTTCCCCTCTCCTTGTCTGATGTCCTAAATCAGGATGGGCTCCACTTGTCAGTCGAGCCGTGAAAACAACAACAAAGGAGGAAATCATAGCTCCTCCTGCTCAAAAGGAAACTGGAGTCGATGAGTACTCACGCTACTGGAGTACGCTTGGGCTGTTTCCAGTTAGTGTTATATATATAAATGGTCATGTGAGACATCGTGTGAATGTCTCTCACATTTGGCCTTTTTTCCTCTTGGCATCTGCTCTCTGCATTCCTTGTAGTAAGGAGCTAAGAGATGCCGGTCCCTTAGGATGGAGGTTCTCACTTGCATTTTGCTGAGCATTTCAAGGGCGTGAATGAATTACGTTCCCATAGCAAGTATGTTGCACCGAGAGAGGGAACTGAAAGTTATGCACCATAACTCATGTTCCCTGAAGGAAGGGAACGAGGTGCAACATAGCTGGCCCTTTTCAATGCTGGAAGCTCGGTGAAGTGCAATTTCTGAGAAAGATGGAGGGGCGTAAGTCGCTTAAGTACCTGAAAAGCAGTACCTCTGACGCGGGGTGACGCCCCCTGCCATAAAAGGCGTGATTGTATTCCTTCAGGGAATCACGTGGGGGCGCAATTCCCATAGCAAGTATGTTGCACCTCGTTCCCTTCCTTAAGGGAACATGAGTTATGGTGCATAAGCCCATTAATCACACAAATAATAAACAAATCTCTACAATCTGGTCATGTTCCACTGCCTCTAAAAACTGCCATCATTAGGCCTCTTCTGAAAAAATCTAATTTGGATACCGACATTTTTTCTAATTACCGCCCAATTTCCCACCTCCCATTTCCATACCTGTCAAGTTTTGGATTTAAAAATAAGGGAAATTTTCTGCCGGGTACGCCGAGCCATCCCACTAGCCCAGGGATCTGCAACCTTTATGATCAAAAGAGCCATTTCTGCCCCTTTGTTCACTAAATTAAACGTTTCCGGAGCCACAATACCTGCTACAACTGGGATTCTCAACTGGTGGCCCACAGACCACTTTAAGTTTGTTAAAGGACAATTTTCTGACCTGTAGTTTTCTGGCCATTGTAAAGCTGAAAATATCTAATGATTTGTTGATATTTTTACATTTTAGACTAAAAAAGACCAGATTATCATAAAGAAGGAAAAATAATGTGATCTTTCCCAATTAAAAAATAAAATAATGAACTATGCAGGTCTAGGTAAATTATTTTAATTGTGGAAAAATTAAATATCCTACTTCGAATAAATAAAGTTAACTTATGTTTTACTCCTTCTATTAGTTCTAGTATTCACACATTTGCAAAGGAAATGACAGGAAAAACTGCTAAAACTAGCCCTTTTTGTTGTTATAAGAACAAATAAAATTCAGTTTAAAGTTAGTTTTGATCAAAGCTTGGAAGAGCCACTGCTGAGGGACCAAAGAGCCGCAGGTTGCAGACCCCTGCAAAGTCCAGGACCCCTTACATTTTAAGACAGGTTTACAAGAAATCTAAAATAACTACCTATCAGCCTCTTTCAAACCAGTTATGTGATCACAATCTGACAGGCTTACCTTTGTGCTTGACGGATTTTTCATGCTGACGGACATCGTTCCTTCCCCCATGAGAGAGAGACACTAAAGTCGCAGTTACAAATCTTAAAAAACGCGTAATAAACTTTAGGAAAGTAAATTCGCTGTCCCATTTTTCAACATATTTACACGAAGACTTAACTTTTTTGGCAGGGACGCGTCCTCTCTCGTTACTTCTCGTTACATCCATCTGTGTTTTTCCGGGTTTGTTCTCGAGTCTCGACCGCGCCAGCCCTAACATCGCGAGAACTGCCACCGAGGCGACTGCAGGTGGCAGTTCTCGCGAGGCTAGTGACAGAGGCACCGGAATGTGTTTTTTTATTTTTATATAATATTATAATACGGGAGATTTCCGGGAAAATAATAATTCGGGATCACGACGGGAAAGAGGGGTAAAATACGGTAGTTTCCCGGCCAAAACGGGAGACTTGACAGATATGTATTTCTGTCCAAAGTGCTGGAAAAAGCAGTTGCTGCTCAGCTGCAGGACCACCTACAGCAACACTCTCTGTATGAGAAGTTCCAGTCTGGATTCAGAGCAGCTCACAGTACTGAGACTGCATTGCTGAGAGTAACAAATGATGTCCTCATGGCTGCTGACACTGGTTCTCCCTCCATCCTTGTCCTCCTTGACCTCACTGCAGCCTTCGACACTGTGGACCATAGTATCCTCCTCCACCGTCTTCATGTGGAGGTCGGTCTCTGTGACACTGTCCTGGACTGGTTCAATTCTTTCCTCTCCAATAGGCTGGAATGTGTTAGCCTTGGCAATGCCACTTCCCAGACAGTCGGTGTCTCCTGTGGTGTCCCTCAGGGGTCAGTTCTGGGGCCCCTGCTGTTTTCCCTCTACATGCTGCCTTTAGGTCAAATTATTAATCAGTTCAACATTTCTTTTCACTGCTATGCCGACGACACACAGCTTTACATCAGGACTGGAGCATCATCATCATCCCTATCTCCATCTTCACTCACTGTTCTCTCTGCCTGCCTGGAGGAAATAAAGGCATGGATGAATCAGAACTTTCTTCAATTAAACTGCTCGAAGACTGAGGCCATATTGATTGGCACCCCTCACCAGATACAAACATCAACTTTAACAACAATCTCCTTCTCTGGTCAAGACATCCCCCTCTCCACCTCTGTTACAAATCTTGGAATAAAAATGGACTCTCATCTTACATTTGAAAATCACATTAAGCATCTGTTTAAAACCTGCTTCTTCCATCTTCGAAACATCTCCAGACTTCGCCCATCTCTGACTTTTCCTGATGCTGAGAAACTCGTCCATGCCTTTGTCTCCTCCAGGCTCGACTACTGCAACTCCCTGTTTATTGGTATCCCTGGCAAAAACCTTCAGAAACTTCAATACATTCAAAACAGTGCAGCAAGGATTCTGTTGAGAGTTCGTAAATTTGAACATATTACACCCATTCTCCATAACCTCCATTGGCTTCCTGTCACCTACAGAATTCAGTACAAAACTGCTCTCATTACCCATCAATGCTTGCACGGAACTTCACCTGACTATCTAAAGGACATTCTTGCACCATATTCATCCACCCGGTCTCTACGATCACAGAACAGTAATTTCCTTCATATTCCTCGGACCAAATTGAGGACCATGGGAGACCGAGCATTCTGTGTGGCTGCCCCCCGCCTGTGGAACTCCCTCCCTGACGACCTGAGAGCTCCACAGTCACTGGTTGACTTTAAAAGCAGCATAAAGACCTTTCTTTTTAAGCAAGCCTATTCTGCCTCCACATGATTTTATCTTTGATCTTAGCTGATATCATTATTGATTTTACTTGATTTTATCACTTGTTTTATTTTATTTATTTTTTAAGCAAGCCTAATCTGCATCCACATGATTTTATCTTTGATCTTAGTCGATATTATTATTGATTTTATTTGATTTTATCACTTGTTTTATTTTGATCTTTGCTTTGTTACACTTTGTAGCACTTTGAGATTTTTATTAATGAAAAGTGCATTATAAATTGAATTCATTATTATTATTATTATTATTATTATTATAACTTTCACTTTCCTCCCCAGACCAACACATGCTTGCTAACTTACTGGTATTTACAAACTCTAAACTGTCACTGTGTTTGAGTGTGACCTCAAGTGGTTCTCGTTCGTCTTTATGTGGCCCTGTTGTGGACTGTAGACCTGTCCGTGTGTACCCTGCCTCTCCCATAATGACTGCTGGACATAGGCACCAGCTCCCCTGCAACCATGCATAGGAAAACAAGTTAAAAATAAATTGATTGATAACACTGAGGGACATCTGGTACGACATATCAAAATTAGATGATTTGTCCAAATATCAAGGACTCT
>JBBPBX010007470.1:7885-29514 GCA_038048925.1 Garcialebias charrua
CCACTGTCCAGGAAAATGGGGAATGTGGTAAAGAGGTGAAAAAGAGAGTCCAGGCAGGATGGAGTGGATGGAGAAAAGTTTCAGGAGTGATTTGTGACAAAAAGGTGTCAGCAAAGGTCAAAGGAAAAGTTTACAAGACAGTGGTGAGACCAGCTATGTTGTATGGTCTGGAGACAGTGGCATTGACAAAAAGACAGGAGAAAGAACTGGAAGTGGCAGAAATGAAGATGCTGAGGTTCTCCTTAGGAGTGACAAGGATGGATAAGATCAGGAATGAGATCATCAGAGGTACAGCACATGTTAAACAACTGGGAGATAAAGTTAGGGAGGCCAGACTGAGATGGTTTGGACATGTCCAGAGGAGGGACAGTGGGTATATTGGTAGAAGGATGTTAGAAATGCAGCTGCCAGGAAAAAGACAAAGAGGGAGACCAAAGAGGAGATATATGGATGCAGTTAGAGAGGACATGGAGGTAGTTGGAGTGAGGACAGAGGATGCAGAGGACAGAGTGAGGTGGAGGAGGATGACTCGCTGTGGCGACCCCTGAAAAGGGAAAAGCCGAAAGAAGAAGAAGAAGATTCAAATGTCTAAAAAAGCTAAGTCTGATCCTCTGGACATTCAAAAAAACAAAACAACCATCAGGGTGCTAACAATCCATCGTTAGGCTGATGGTCCTCCTTGATCATATGAGCAGCTGGTTTTGGCTGTCATCAGCAAACTGGTTGATCCACTGTGAGAAGGTGCTATTAATAAGACTGACCTGAATACAGCAGCTCAGACTGAGGAAGTCTTTCGGACGAAACGTTTCCACTTTTTTGTTTTGTTTGTTTTGTTTTTTGAATGTCCAGAGGACCAGACTTAGCTTTTTTAGATTTTTCTACCTGGATTATTGAGCATGCATCAGTGCATTCAAATATGTCCAGAGGTTCAAGAGATATTTTACTAACAGACAAAGTCGACTCCAAATAAGAAATGGTTAATTCTCAAACAAATATCTTCTATGTTAATGGTAAGAATATGTTGGGAATCAGTTTCAGCTACATCCATACCAAACTTTAGGTTCAACATCCATCTCTTAGGTCAAGATCTATAAAACTGACAGTTATTATAGTAATATTTTTGTTTTATAAGGAAAGTTGGCTGTGGCAGCCATCTTGAATTGGTTGACTCCAAACATTTAATCAGTTGTAGATGTTCATCTAAGAAACCACAACCAGTTTCATTAAAATATATTCAGTAGCTTTTGCAACATTTTGCTAACAAAAACACACTCACGTACATATGAGCAAAAACCCGCCCACCTTTTGCCAGAGTGATAAATACTGTATGTCAACTTCAAACACAGTTTATTTCTTCTTAAAGCCTAATATTAATTTGTGCATAAACACCCTTAGACATTTTTAGAACCCGTCATGCATCAAACACAATAATTCAGTATGTTTCTACATTTTTCAGGTTGCATGATGCTTTATAAAACTGCATCTAATTGTTGGTCTCACTGTAAACACTGGTTGTTCCTGTGAACCACAATGTCCACGTTGTACAGAGCATCAAAAAGAGTTTTGCCTAAAAGATTGTTTTTGTGATAGAGTTATTAAAGCTGCTATATGTAACTTTTCTAACAATATATTTTTAACATATTTCTTCACTCTGTCACTAGATTGATGTTAGAGAGGTAATCTCTGAAAAAAACAAAAAAAAATATTGTCCCCTTGCTTCTCCAGGTGGTAAATAAGCATTTCTAAAAAGAAAAAGTGACCCGCCATTTTCCAGCCAATAAAAACAAAGTTTGTAACCAGCCAATAAAAACCGAGCTTGAATTTGAATCAGCCAATAAAAACAGAGCTTGAATTTGAATTTTAACAGACCACAAGGGGGCAGAGCCATATATGGCTCTGAGGGGGAGGGATCAGAATGCTTTGCTTGTTGAAATTTTTTCTAAGTGCTGCAGTTCTACAGAAACTGCAGACTGAACCTTTAAGATAAGTGTTTCAGCACCAACTCTTATCAGCATCACCATTTCCAACTCAAAACTCCCTGCCTGTCGCAGCTGGCGTGCTGTGTTTTTACCATCGTTAATGAAACCGATCTTCCTCTTGATGGCAGCCGTCATGGCGTCTGAGCAGAGAGCGTACAGATCAGCGCCGGTCATGTGACTGGGGCAGCGCTTCACTACATCCAGCAGTTTCACAGCAGGGTCCAACTGGAACCTGGCGGAAAAAAAAGTTTTTTTTTTTCTTACAATAAATAAACAAAAAAAGAAGTTCTTGATTTCTGAAAATGTTCTCTTAAAATTCAAATTAAAGCTTCAGAACAACATTTTTCTGTCAAACTATGTGTATTTTCATGCCTCATAAAGGATATGTAGTGGGCATGACCGTGTCCGCTCTGATACACCTGTGTATTTTTGAACTGTTCCAGAGATGACCTTTACTGACCTTTCAGTAATCTGACATTTAACACAATTTATTTTATTAGTTTAAATCAAAGGACAGATTCACTCAAAAAGAGACTATTTCTATCTTTGCTTTTGTTCTAATACAAATATAATCAGAGCATCACCTGTGTTTATTCATGAACAGTGTTGTAATTTACAATATGTCTTATGATCACATATGTATATGCTGTGTCATTTCTGCAAATGAAATGGTGTCAAAGTTCAGATAATATGTCAAACTGACTTGCTCAGAAGTTGTTTTTGTTGAGTTTCAGCTAAAACTCTCACTAGCGTCTGAAAGTCTCCTCACTCAGACACTTTTCCTGAACAATTTCTCTCTGCTCTGAATTTCACCTTTAATCCCTGATAACGTTAAAGTGAAGTCTTTGACGTGTCTCTAACTCTCCTCGCTTGGTCCACGGACCAATGAGGAAAATGTGTTCTAATCTCAATATTTTAGTAAAAGTGTTTTGCTTCCCGGAACGCTTTAGAGTTTGTTGGGACTTCAAGACATGAGGTTTCCCCAAAGAGCTGAATGAACGCCCGTCACACGCTAAGGACACGTCATTCAGTTAAAGACTAATAACATGTTTGTTATCAGCCCACTTCGAACTGAGCGTAAGCTCAGAAATTTGATTATTCCTTTCTGGAATAAGTTATCTTGAAGTCAACCAGGAGCTGACACCTTTTCTGATGATCGACGCGGATCCTAGGAGACGTTGAAACGTAAACGAGAACCGGTTCGGACGTGCTGGACCTGCAACGATTCTGTACGCCTGAAAGGCTGGTACCATCTCTTTACAAGACTAGTCGTCTTCAAGGTAATGAGTCAGCGTTTACAAACATACCTGGATTTAGCAGAAGTCGGATGGAAAGTGTCATCTGGTTAAACTCAAGATAAATAACTTCCTCTCTTAACCTCTCCCTATTCCTCTTAAATCTCTCCCTATCTCCATTCTAAGCTGGTAACTACATTTTAAGCTAAAGAGCCACAGACTAAGTATATTGACAACTGTATTTATGTCTGTTGTGTTGCAATTTAAATGTGCTGACGTGTTAAATTGCAAGAAAGTGAAAATCGGTCAATGAAGTGTAATGGTGTTGATTTTAGTTGATTTATTTTAAATAAATGGTAGTATCTCCTGGCATAATAAACTAAAATCAACGTCTCTGTCACTTAATGGCTTTATGGTATTTGTCCATCATAACTGATCACAGAAATATTGGGTAAACTGAAAAAGAAAAGAATCCGTGAAATTACTATTCAAACTGAATAAGTAAATTAAGGTAAAGAGGTCAGTATTAATATTGACCTCCTCATATATCCTACAGATACACAGCAGAGAAAGCATAGATGTGGTTTTTTTTCCCACTTTGCTCTTTTGTAGTTTTGCTTTTAATCTCTTAACGTTGAGGGTTCTGGTCTCACTTTCTGAGGATGGCCTGGAGAACCTGCAGCTGGGAGTCCTGATCCTCGCTGATTCCAATGTAGACCAGCTTATCGAACCTGCCAAGACCAGATGTTCAGAAACATTAAATGTTGCAGTCAGACTAGTAAAAAACATCTGCTGAAGTCAGGACTGACATCTCACTTCGACAGTCAGACTACCCAAACCCACAAGACGGCTAGTTTGTGTTTTGCGTTCACCGTTTTCTGTGATCATGAAACTTGTTACATTTCTCTGTTTTTATTTACACTAATCAATCTCATTTGTGGTGTTCATAGACATGATCTCAGGGGCTGTTGTGGAGCGTTGACAATACAAAGTTTTTTTCCGAGGTCAGCCTGTTAGCTTAGCTCGTAGCTTAGCTGCTTTTAACCATCCAAAAATTTGATTTTTGGACAGTTAAAATGGATTTAAAAAAGAAAGGGAGGGGTCAGTGAAGCGCACGTGAGTCTTTTGTCATCCATTGTCTTCAGTAGAAAGAGACATGAAGAAACGATAAAGCTGATAAATGAAAATGAGGTTTGTAATTTTAATTTATCATGAGATTAACTGATTTATTGTTTATGGCGACAGGCCTATCTCAGAGCCTTGTTAACAAGTGATGGCAGGATGGAGCGGGGGATGGATCAAAATCTTGGGTCTTCTGGTCAGAGAAGGAACTCGGACCGTGTGGACCGTTTGGGTTTTTAGTATCATCAAACAGATTAATTTTCCAACCATCACATGATGCACATTTGTTCCACACTCACATGAGAACTCCTCCTTTTCTTCAAACTATACAGGCATCGGTGTACACTTCAGTCGCAGACTCCTAATCTTGTCGCCATAGTAACGAGAAGCCAAGACCAAACAACATCCTCTGACGAGCGGCCTTGACTGCACGTTTCTCAGCATGCCTAAAACTTTGAACATTCACACAACTCTTAAAACTAAGACGTTAAACAACTCTCAAACTTCGTTCATTCTTGTTTTGATGTGTGAACCTGATTTGATTTCATAGTTTAAAAATGTGATTTTTTACGATGTTTCATTCAACTTCTCTCCCTCCAGCATCCGAGGTTGAACAATTAATCTTTACTGAACTATGATACATATATTTGATGGATAAGTCCTCGTTACTTATTTATTCCTTTACGTGTGGTCCACTGCTGTTAAAGTGTTTTACACTCCTAGCAGTGTGTTGATGAGAAAAGTTATATTGAAGTTTGAACAGTTTATTTAATATAAAACCAGGCGGGCGTAGCATCAGAAACAAGCCAAGGAGTGCCCGAGACAGCTTGGACTCCCATCGATGCTCGTTCACATCAGAGTCAGGTGAGGTGGTTCGAGCATCGGATTTGGGTGCTTCCCTCTTGGAAGACACCCTGGCGCAGATCAAGAGCTGGATCTGCACCCTGGGAGTATCTGTATTCCCAACAATGGATAAGCAGCAGAAAAGAGAGGAAATTAATAAATGTTTGATTGAAAGGACGGCTTGACTTACGGAACAAGTTTCCCATGACTAAAGGTGCATCTCAAAATGTTAGAATATGGTGAAAAAGTTCAGTGTTAGTCAATAATTTCAGAAAGTGAAACTAATATGAATGCATTAGACTCAGAGTGAAATATTTCAAGCCTTTCTTTCTTGTAATTTTCAGCACTTTGGTGTGGACTTGTTCCTGTTTAAAGTGCTTTATAAATAAAATGGTATGGTATGGTATGATTGCAGCTTACAGATGATGAAAAACCAAAACGGTCTCAGAATATGAGAATACTCCACAGCCAGGTTCTGGTACCTTTGTCAATGTGGGTCAGTGCCGAGTCCTGCTGGAAAATGAAACCAGCATCTCCATAAAGCTCGTCAGCAGAAGGAAGCAAAATCTCCTGCTAGATGATGTGATGACTGTGGACTTCAAAAAACCCAGTGGACAAGCACCAGCAGAGGACATGGACCCAAACTATCACTGACTGTGGAAACTGCTCTCTGGCCTTCAAGCAATGTGGATTTTGGGCTCTCCACTCTTCGTCCAGACTCTGGGACCTTGATCTTCAAAGTTTTCATGTGAGAAGAGGACACTGGACCACTGAGCAACAGTCCAGCTCTTTGTCTCCTCAGCAGGTAAGACACCTCTGATGTTGTCTCTGGTTGAGGACTGATTCGACTCGAGGAATGAGACATTTGTAGCTCATGTCCAGGAGTTCATCTGCTGATCAGACTGGGACTAGGTCTGTCACAAACAATAAATCAATTAATCGCATGATAAATGAAAATTATCTACCTCATTTTCATTTATCGGCTTTATTGTTTCTTCGTGTCTATGTCTTTGCACTGAAGACACTGGATGACAAAAGGTTCAACTCGGGTGCTCTTCACTGACTCCTCCCTTTCTCTTTTCTCTTTAAAAGCCATTTCAATCGTCCAAAATTACGATTTTGGATCGTTAAAAGCAGCAATGCTGAGAAGCTAAGCTACGAGCTAAGCTAACAGGCCGACCTTGGGAAAAAAACCTCCGTCTTGTCGACGCTCCAAAATACACGGTTGAAACCCGTGTCTTTGTGTAAAAACTTGTTTATTTTTTCTGCAAAAAGAAGCTGAGAACTTGTTTTTGATTTTTTATTAAAAGCTTTGTGCAAAAAATACTATGCTAAAAAGTTCAAAACACACAGAGTGTCCACCATTTTGAGAATCAAAAAACAGGAAGGAGAGACAGCCCATGTTGTGTCAAGGGGCCTCCCTCCCATTTTTCTTAAAGAGACACTGCTCCCTCGCTCCCTCATTATCCATCCTTTAGTTCAAACAGTCTTATACTGCCATCCAGTGGTTGAAAAATTTATTACACACAAAAATTAACATTTCTTCTTAAATTTGACTACCGGTATAATTACTAATTATTGTCAAATTTCCAACATTATTCAAATGCATTTTGTTAAAAGACAAAGTTGTTACAATCTTAAGGGAACAGAGATTTTTTGTAAAACCACAGTACAAAACCAGTTTAAAGGGACGATCTACCGGTATTTCAATACAGGGAATTGGTTTGTGGAATGGTTTGGAAAATGATGTAAAAAAAGCAAAGTCAATGTTTATGTTCAAGAGAATGATCAAAACTAAATTGTTGAAAAAATATATTTAAATTAATTAAATGTGAAATGTACTTTAAATTGAAAATTGGGATGAATTATTCATTTTGTTGTTATTTATAGACGATTATTGTTTGAATTGATTGTTTGAATTGATTGTTTTAAAAAAGGGGCAGATATAATACGATTTCTTCTTCTTTCTGCTACCTTTCATTTTACATTTCTGTTTACATATAATATGTGAAATTGTTTTGTGTTTTAATTTAAAATGAATAAACTATTAAATAAATAAATATTATCGTTTATTGCAATAATTTCTGAGACAATTAATGGCCCAGCAAAATTTGTTATGACAGGCCTAGCTGTGACACCAGGAGTTTACATACTGAACCTCTTCACAACGTTCTGTTTCTGAGACAAAGAGTTTTGTTTTGTCATCATTTGTAACCCATAACCCTCAAAATGAAACGAAAGGCCTGAAATATTTCCCTCTGTGTAACGAATCTATACAAGTTTCACTTTCTGAAACGATTGACAAAAATAATGAATATAATCAACATGCTCTCCTAAAATGTGAAATAAACGGCCTTTGGGCATCCGACAGGCCTCTTCCCTGTATGTCTGAAAATCTATTCTTAAAACCATCTCTTCGTCTCAGCCTTCTGCATTAACTGATTATATTTTAATTTAATGTGTTTCTGTTTTGATTATAAGGCTGTGTTGATTTGTTTGTACATCTTAATTATGCATTGTGAATGTTGTTGACTGGAACTGCACAGCTCTTTGCTTCTGTAGAGCTTTATAAATAAAGATGGTATGCTAACGTTATCCCTTTAGCCATCCATGTCTATAAGGCAGTGCAGCATCCTCTGAAGTGACAGAAACGTCACTTGTGTGTGAGAGATTTCGAACCTGCCCGGCCTGAGCAGCGACTGGTCCAGCAGGTCAGGACGGTTTGTGGCTCCGATCACAAAAACGGCGGCAGACGAGTGCAGCGTGTCGAGTTCGGCCAGCAGCTGGGACACAACTCTGCGCAGACAGATCCGGTTCAAGGTTTTAAACACTGCTGAGGCTGAAGAGTCATGCAGTTAGAAATAAATGTGATTCACTAAAAAGGACCAAAAGAAAACTATTTAATTTGAAAGACAAAGTTTGGAAACATGGGCCGTTCTAAAATGAAGCATAACAGCATGAGAACATTTAGAGCTCCGTATAATTTCATCTGACCAGGAATCAGAGCATGTGAGCCCTCACCTGTCCATCACTCCTCCAGAGTCTCCACTGCGTCCCCTGTTTGGGGCCAGAGAGTCCAGTTCATCGAAGAAGACGACACATGGAGCTGCTGAGCGCGCTCTGTGGAACACTGCACAACAACCACATCAATTTACTCATGATACAAGGACTGCAACTTTACAGCAGCTTTCTATCTAATCAAGATACTTAAAGATCTTTACAACACAATCTGTGCCCTCGTTTACCTCCACACATTCATACAAACCAGATTCCAAAAAAGTTGGGACACTAAACAAATTGTGAATAAAAACTGAATGCAATGATGTGGAGGTGCCAACATCTAATATTTTATTCAGAATAGAACACAAATCACAGATCAAAAGTTTAAACTGAGAGAATGTATCATTTTAAGGGAAAAATATGTTGTTTCAAAATTTCATGGCGTCAACAAATCCCAAAAAAGTTGGGACAAGTCCATTTTTACCACTGTGTGTCATCCCCCCTTCTTCTTACAACACTCAACAGACGTCTGGGGACAGAGGAGACCAGTTTCTCAAGTTTAGAAATAGGAATGCTCTACATTCATGTCTAATACAGGCCTCTAACTGTTCAATCGTCTTGGGCCTTCTTTGTTGCACCTTCCTCTTTATGATGCACCAAATGTTCTCTATAGGTGAAACATCTGGACTGCAGGCTGGACATTTCAGTACCGGATCCTTCTCCTACGTAGCCATGATGTTGTGATTGCTGCAGAATGTGGTCTGGCATTATCTTGTTGAAAAATGCAGGGTCTTCCCTGAAAGAGATGACGTCTAGATGGAGCATATGTTGTTCTAGAACCTGAACATAGTTCTCTGCATTAATGGTGCCTTTCCAGACATGCAAGCTGCCCATGCCACAAGCGCTCATGCAACCCCATACCATCAGTGATGCAGGCTTCTGAACGGAGCGTTGATAACAACTTGGGCTATCCTTGTCCTCTCTGGTCCGGATGACATGGCGTCCCAGTGTTCCATAAAGAACTTCAAATCGTGACTCATCTGACACAGAACAGTCTTCCATTTTGCCACACTCCATTTTAAATGACCCCTGGCCCAGTGCAAACGTCTGAGCTTGTGGAGCTTGCTTAGAAATGGCTTCCTCTTTGCACTGTAGAGTTTCAGCTGGCACGGTGGATTGTGTTCACTGACAATGCTTTCTGGAAGTATTCCTGAGCCCATTCTGTTATTTCCTTGACAGTGGCATTCCTGTTTGAGGTGCAGTGACGTTTAAGGGCCCGGAGATCACGAGCATCCAGTAGAGTTTTACGGCCTTGACCCTTACGCACAGCGATTGTTCCAGATTCTCTGAATCTTTTGATGATGTTATGCACGGTTGATGATGATAACTTAAAAGTCTTTGCTATTTTACGCTGGGTAACACCATTCTGGTATTGCTGCACTATCTTTCTGCGCAACAATGGTGGAATTGGTGATCCTCTTACCATCTTGGCTTCTGAGAGACACTGACACTCTGAGAAGCTCTTTTTATACCCAATCATGTTGTCAATTGACCTAATTAGTGTTAATTGGTCTTCCAGCTGTTCGTTATATGCTCAATTTCCTTTTTCCAGCCACTTATTGCTACTTGTCCCAACTTTTTTGGGATTTGTTGACACTGTGAAATTTTGAATCAACATATTTTTCCTTTAAAATGTTACATTTACTCAGATTAAACTTTTGATCTGTCATCTATGTTCTATTACAAATAAAATATTAACATTTGCCATCTCCACATCATTGCATTCAGTTTTTATTCACAATTTGTTTAGTGTCCCAACTTTTTTGGAATCCGGTTTGTACAGCACTAGATCTATTCAAAGACTAATCAGGACTTTAGATCACATTCATACACTGATGGGACACACATCAGAGGCAATGAGGGGTTCAGTGTCTTGTCCAGGGACACTTCGGCATGTGACTGCTTGTGGAATCGAACCCCCAACTCTCCCATTGTAGGACGACTGCTCTAACCACTCAGCCACAGCCTCCCAAATGATCCAAAGCACAACAGATAAAAAAAAGTTAATTAGTTTTTAATTCGAGGAAAAGTTTAATGACTAAATGTCCAAATTTAAACAAAAGAAACAATCAGAATATGTACAGTATATTTATCGTGTTGTCAGTCACTTTCCTAATGTTGTACTTTGTCATTCTGCTCACATTCCCTGAGAGTATTTAATTAAACTTCAGTTGTTGTTTTTGTTTTTTCAGTAATAAAAACTGAATGAAAGAGGAAGACACAATAAAAGGTTTAGGCTCAAATAAAATCAGAACAAGCGTTCAATACAAAAACAACTGGACTTTATTTGTAACAGAACACGTTTCGCCCTTAATCCAAAGGGCTTTCTCAATTCAAAGAGCAGGCTAGTGGTTTGTATTGAACGCTTGTTCTGATTTTATCATGTCCTGGATGACTGAGAATCTTCACCTCAAATAAAATGTAGCATGTGTCACAAACCTTCTCTGATGTTTTCTTCACTTTGACCCACATACATGTTGATGAGCTCTGGACCTTTGACACTGAAACAGGAAATCAAGGGCAGGTAAGAAAACAATGACAACGTTCACAAAGCTTTAGTCGTGAACAACCAGAACTCCAGAAGCTGTGAAATCTCCCACCTTCTTACACTTTGTTTTTGATGTTCTTAAAGACACAAACCCACCTGAGGAAGGTCATGGAGCACTCGGTGGCCACAGCTTTAGCCAACAGAGTCTTTCCTGTCCCTGGTGGTCCATATAACAGGACTCCAGTCCGGTTCAGACACAAAGACAGGAGCTCAGGACGCTGCAGAGGGAGCTGAATCGTGTCCAGGATCTCTTTCTTCACAGTCTCTAAACCGCCCACATCCTCCCAGCGCACGGTAGGGATCTGCCAACACAGATAACCAGGAGCTGTGTTGGTTACAACCAGCTGAGGACTCAGCAAGTAAACACACAGAGAACATGTATGAAGACCTACTGCACTAAAACCATACGGTAGGATCTGATGTCGTATTTCTCCGTATCCTTCACATATACAGTACTTATACTTATATTTCCGGATATTCCCGGAAATGGACCGCAATGATCCTTAAAAAATCCCAAAATCCGGAAACTTATCTTTGGCAGGCTATTGACGAATAACAGCCACATTTATTTTGGATCTGCCGAAGATAAGTGTCCGGATTTTGGGATTTTTTAAGGATCATTGCGGTCCATTTCCGGGAATATCCGAACACAGATCCTTCCGTATATCTATGGTTTTAGTGCAACGCGCGCGCCTGAAACCCAACGGACATCAACGCTCTTCTCTAGAACACAACTTTAATTTAGAAGTTATTTTTCACCCTAAGCTAAAGAAAAACGCAGACATTTTGACAAACTTAGGCCCTGTACACACGTAGCCGGATATCAGTAAAACCGAACAGTTTATCGTGCGGTTTGGCCTTTCATCCACACGTGAACTCCGGTTGATGTAACTATAAACGAATAATAAAAAAACTCAGACCAAAGTGGAGATTTGAGAATTCTCTGCATTCGAGTCTGCGTGTGGACTTTCAGAACCAGAGGTTTTTGCTCCAACTGCTGCGCGCTGATGTGACATACTGCTTGGAGAAAAAAGCGCTAAAAATGTCAACATACCTGCGCTGACATGATTCCTAGTCGATATTTTCCTGCGTTTTATTAACTTTGTACTCCAACACGGTATTTAATAGTAGTTCAACCTCACGGTCTGTCTACACAAATGAAAAAAAAGAAATAAATAATAACAGGAAGTTGTCGTTGCTTTGAAGAGTTGTGACGGCACTACACTGCCACCTATGGGTTCAGCATATTCATTACAACGCTCTGTGGTGAAAAAAACGGGGAAATGTGGACGACATTTTTAAATATCTGAACATGTATGTACGGAGATATTTTTTTGCGCAGATTTTCGTTTTTCAAACACCAGGCTACGTGTGTACAGGGCCTTAAAAAAAATGTAAAGACAACCAAGATCAAATAAAATGTTAAAGCTGTAAGTGACTCATTAGGGTTACCATGGTAACCAGACACCTGCTTCTCTCGATCCATGTCAACACTTTTAGTAAGACAGGCAGACAGAAAGGTAGAGAAGAAAATAAATCAGTCAATGTGTGAAAATCAACTTGTGTTGGGAAAAACTCTGAAGTGGAAGCAGCAGAAGCATCAGGTCGACACAAGTTTTAGACTCAGTGACTTGTAAAGAGAACAGGACGAGCTGAAAAGATCCTTCTCCGACTGCTCTGAAGAAAAAGCCCTGAGCTCAGACCAGAGTTCCCTCTGAGCTGAACGCCTGCACAATCGTGCACTGCTCACACAGTCTCTGCACACAAGAAGAGTATGATGTCATAAAAGAGCGCAGAGGTCCTTTGTGAAATGCATTCAGAGTGGAGGGAGAACCCTCCCGGTCAAAACAGACGTGTGTCACGTGATTTGTCTAGCAGAAACAGAAGTTTACCAAGATTCAACCAATGAAATCACAGGCGAACTTTCGTTCCAGCCAAACAGCGTCTTATGGAGATCCGGCGCTACGTCTGGAGAAGCCAAGTGTACAAACAACCTTTAGTGCTTTTATAAGCTTAACTGCATGTTTCATGTCATACTGAGGAATAATAATTGGTGTTGTGAATTTATCACAGAAGATTACGGTCGAACGACGTCGAGCAAAGACGGAAAGTACCGGTAAGCTAATCCCACGACTTGTAGCCATTTTTATCATGCTAAGTGTTAGAAACAGTACTCAGTGGTCATCTGGATGGTCAAAGGAAAAGTTTACAAGACAGTGGTGAGACCAGTTGTGCAGTATGGTCTGGAGACAGAGACATGGACAAAAAGACAGGAGACAGAACTGGAAGTGTCAGAAATGAAGATACTGAGGTTCTCCTTAGGAGAGACAAGGATGGATAAGATCAGGAATGAGATCATCAGAGGTACAGCACATGTTGAACAACTGGGAGATAAAGTTAGAGAGGACACACTGAGATGGTTTGGACATGTCCAGAGGAGGGACAGTGGTTTGGACATGTCCAGAGGAGGGACAGTGGTTGGACATGTCCAGAGGAGGGACAGTGGTTTGGACATGTCCAGAGGAGGGACAGTGGTTTGGACATGTCCAGAGGAGGGACAGTGGTTTGGACATGTCCAGAGGAGGGACAGTGGTTGGGACATGTCCAGAGTAAGGACAGTGGTTGGGACATGTCCAGAGTAAGGACAGTGGTTGGGACATGTCCAGAGTAAGGACAGTGGTTGGGACATGTCCAGAGTAAGGACAGTGGTTGGGACATGTCCAGAGGAGGGACAGTGGTTGGGACATGTCCAGAGTAAGGACAGTGGTTGGGACATGTCCAGAGTAAGGACAGTGGTTGGGACATGTCCAGAGGAGGGACAGTGGTTGGGACATGTCCAGAGGAGGGACAGTGGTTGGGACATGTCCAGAGGAGGGACAGTGGTTGGGACATGTCCAGAGGAGGGACAGTGGTTGGACATGTCCAGAGGAGGGACAGTGGTTGGGACATGTCCAGAGGAGGGACAGTGGTTGGACATGTCCAGAGGAGGGACAGTGGTTTGGACATGTCCAGAGGAGGGACAGTGGTTGGGACATGTCCAGAGGAGGGACAGTGGTTGGGACATGTCCAGAGGAGGGACAGTGGTTGGGACATGTCCAGAGGAGGGACAGTGGTTGGGACATGTCCAGAGGAGGGACAGTGGTTGGACATGTCCAGAGGAGGGACAGTGGTTGGACATGTCCAGAGGAGGGACAGTGGTTGGGACATGTCCAGAGGAGGGACAGTGGTTGGGACATGTCCAGAGGAGGGACAGTGGTTAGGACATGTCCAGAGGAGGGACAGTGGTTGGACATGTCCAGAGGAGGGACAGTGGTTGGGACATGTCCAGAGGAGGGACAGTGGTTGGGACATGTCCAGAGTAAGGACAGTGGTTGGGACATGTCCAGAGTAAGGACAGTGGTTGGGACATGTCCAGAGTAAGGACAGTGGTTGGGACATGTCCAGAGTAAGGACAGTGGTTTGGACATGTCCAGAGTAAGGACAGTGGTTGGGACATGTCCAGAGTAAGGACAGTGGTTGGGACATGTCCAGAGTAAGGACAGTGGTTGGGACATGTCCAGAGTAAGGACAGTGGTTGGGACATGTCCAGAGGAGGGACAGTGGTTGGGACATGTCCAGAGTAAGGACAGTGGTTGGGACATGTCCAGAGTAAGGACAGTGGTTGGGACATGTCCAGAGGAGGGACAGTGGTTGGGACATGTCCAGAGGAGGGACAGTGGTTGGGACATGTCCAGAGGAGGGACAGTGGTTGGACATGTCCAGAGGAGGGACAGTGGTTTGGACATGTCCAGAGGAGGGACAGTGGTTTGGACATGTCCAGAGGAGGGACAGTGGTTTGGACATGTCCAGAGGAGGGACAGTGGTTTGGACATGTCCAGAGGAGGGACAGTGGTTTGGACATGTCCAGAGGAGGGACAGTGGTTTGGACATGTCCAGAGGAGGGACAGTGGTTTGGACATGTCCAGAGGAGGGACAGTGGTTTGGACATGTCCAGAGGAGGGACAGTGGTTGGACATGTCCAGAGGAGGGACAGTGGTTTGGACATGTCCAGAGGAGGGACAGTGGTTTGGACATGTCCAGAGGAGGGACAGTGGTTTGGACATGTCCAGAGGAGGGACAGTGGTTTGGACATGTCCAGAGGAGGGACAGTGGTTTGGACATGTCCAGAGGAGGGACAGTGGTTTGGACATGTCCAGAGGAGGGACAGTGGTTTGGACATGTCCAGAGGAGGGACAGTGGTTTGGACATGTCCAGAGGAGGGACAGTGGTTTGGACATGTCCAGAGGAGGGACAGTGGTTTGGACATGTCCAGAGGAGGGACAGTGGTTTGGACATGTCCAGAGGAGGGACAGTGGTTTGGACATGTCCAGAGGAGGGACAGTGGTTTGGACATGTCCAGAGGAGGGACAGTGGTTTGGACATGTCCAGAGGAGGGACAGTGGTTTGGACATGTCCAGAGGAGGGACAGTGGTTTGGACATGTCCAGAGGAGGGACAGTGGTTTGGACATGTCCAGAGGAGGGACAGTGGTTTGGACATGTCCAGAGGAGGGACAGTGGTTTGGACATGTCCAGAGGAGGGACAGTGGTTTGGACATGTCCAGAGGAGGGACAGTGGTTTGGACATGTCCAGAGGAGGGACAGTGGTTTGGACATGTCCAGAGGAGGGACAGTGGTTTGGACATGTCCAGAGGAGGGACAGTGGTTTGGACATGTCCAGAGGAGGGACAGTGGTTTGGACATGTCCAGAGGAGGGACAGTGGTTTGGACATGTCCAGAGGAGGGACAGTGGTTTGGACATGTCCAGAGGAGGGACAGTGGTTTGGACATGTCCAGAGGAGGGACAGTGGTTTGGACATGTCCAGAGGAGGGACAGTGGTTTGGACATGTCCAGAGGAGGGACAGTGGTTTGGACATGTCCAGAGGAGGGACAGTGGTTGGACATGTCCAGAGGAGGGACAGTGGTTGGACATGTCCAGAGGAGGGACAGTGGTTTGGACATGTCCAGAGGAGGGACAGTGGTTGGACATGTCCAGAGGAGGGACAGTGGTTGGACATGTCCAGAGGAGGGACAGTGGTTGGGACATGTCCAGAGGAGGGACAGTGGTTGGGACATGTCCAGAGTAGGGACAGTGGTTGGGACATGTCCAGAGTAGGGACAGTGGTTGGGACATGTCCAGAGTAAGGACAGTGGTTGGGACATGTCCAGAGTAAGGACAGTGGTTGGGACATGTCCAGAGTAAGGACAGTGGTTGGGACATGTCCAGAGTAAGGACAGTGGTTGGGACATGTCCAGAGTAGGGACAGTGGTTGGGACATGTCCAGAGTAGGGACAGTGGTTGGGACATGTCCAGAGTAGGGACAGTGGTTGGGACATGTCCAGAGGAGGGACAGTGGTTGGGACATGTCCAGAGGAGGGACAGTGGTTGGACATGTCCAGAGGAGGGACAGTGGTTGGACATGTCCAGAGGAGGGACAGTGGTTGGACATGTCCAGAGGAGGGACAGTGGTTGGGACATGTCCAGAGGAGGGACAGTGGTTGGGACATGTCCAGAGGAGGGACAGTGGTTGGGACATGTCCAGAGGAGGGACAGTGGTTGGACATGTCCAGAGGAGGGACAGTGGTTGGACATGTCCAGAGGAGGGACAGTGGTTGGGACATGTCCAGAGGAGGGACAGTGGTTGGGACATGTCCAGAGGAGGGACAGTGGTTGGGACATGTCCAGAGTAGGGACAGTGGTTGGGACATGTCCAGAGTAAGGACAGTGGTTGGGACATGTCCAGAGTAAGGACAGTGGTTGGGACATGTCCAGAGTAAGGACAGTGGTTGGGACATGTCCAGAGTAAGGACAGTGGTTGGGACATGTCCAGAGTAAGGACAGTGGTTGGGACATGTCCAGAGTAAGGACAGTGGTTGGGACATGTCCAGAGTAAGGACAGTGGTTGGGACATGTCCAGAGTAAGGACAGTGGTTGGGACATGTCCAGAGTAAGGACAGTGGTTGGGACATGTCCAGAGGAGGGACAGTGGTTGGGACATGTCCAGAGTAAGGACAGTGGTTGGGACATGTCCAGAGTAAGGACAGTGGTTGGGACATGTCCAGAGGAGGGACAGTGGTTGGGACATGTCCAGAGGAGGGACAGTGGTTGGGACATGTCCAGAGGAGGGACAGTGGTTTGGACATGTCCAGAGTAGGGACAGTGGTTTGGACATGTCCAGAGGTAAGGACAGTGGTTTGGACATGTCCAGAGGAGGGACAGTGGTTTGGACATGTCCAGAGGAGGGACAGTGGTTTGGACATGTCCAGAGGAGGGACAGTGGTTTGGACATGTCCAGAGGAGGGACAGTGGTTTGGACATGTCCAGAGGAGGGACAGTGGTTTGGACATGTCCAGAGGAGGGACAGTGGTTTGGACATGTCCAGAGGAGGGACAGTGGTTTGGACATGTCCAGAGGAGGGACAGTGGTTTGGACATGTCCAGAGGAGGGACAGTGGTTTGGACATGTCCAGAGGAGGACAGTGGTTTGGACATGTCCAGAGGAGGGACAGTGGTTTGGACATGTCCAGAGGAGGGACAGTGGTTTGGACATGTCCAGAGGAGGGACAGTGGTTTGGACATGTCCAGAGGAGGGACAGTGGTTTGGACATGTCCAGAGGAGGGACAGTGGTTTGGACATGTCCAGAGGAGGGACAGTGGTTTGGACATGTCCAGAGGAGGGACAGTGGTTTGGACATGTCCAGAGGAGGGACAGTGGTTTGGACATGTCCAGAGGAGGGACAGTGGTTTGGACATGTCCAGAGGAGGGACAGTGGTTTGGACATGTCCAGAGGAGGGACAGTGGTTTGGACATGTCCAGAGGAGGGACAGTGGGTATATTGGTAGAAGGATGTTAGAAATGCAGCTGCCAGGAAAAAGACAAAGAGGAGATATATGGATGCAGTTAGAGACATGGAGGTAGTTGGAGTGAGGACATGGAGGTAGTTGGAGTGAGGACATGGAGGTAGTTGGAGTGAGGACATGGAGGTAGTTGGAGTGAGGACATGGAGGTAGTTGGAGTGAGGACATGGAGGTAGTTGGAGTGAGGACATGGAGGTAGTTGGAGTGAGGACATGGAGGTAGTTGGAGTGAGGACATGGAGGTAGTTGGAGTGAGGACATGGAGGTAGTTGGAGTGAGGACATGGAGGTAGTTGGAGTGAGGACATGGAGGTAGTTGGAGTGAGGACATGAAGGTAGTTGGAGTGAGGACATGGAGGTAGTTGGAGTGAGGACATGGAGGTAGTTGGAGTGAGGACATGGAGGTAGTTGGAGTGAGGACAGAGGATGCTCAGATGTTCAGGGTGTTTGTGTTTTTCCAGACACATGAACAGTTAGAGGGAACACTGCAGATCGGATGTGCACACTCTGAAGTCAGAGGGGCTTTAAGAGAAAAACAAATCAAAATCCCATTGTTTTGACAATTTCCCATCAGATTAGATTTTTAGTAGGACATGAAAAGTCAGGAAGGAAACAAAATAAAATTGAAACAATACTAGGAAAAAAAAATCTTCAGTTTATGCACAATCTTACAGGAGAAGCGTGTTTTTATTTACAACTCTTTAAAGTCTTATTATGAGGCGTGCGTGTCACCTTGGGGGCTCCGATGGCTTTGGAATGGGCGTCCTGCAGGGTCTCCAGGGCACAGGTGAAGTCTTGGTTCATGATGGTCACTCCACTGGAACACAGGTCCTCCTGGCACTGGCCACCACTGCACACACAGCACAACTCTGAGACCAGTCACTGAGCTGAAGCACATTCTGTGCAAAGACAATGTGTCGTTCAGGGTTTGTGAAAACGGTGGTAACAGAAAGCCCAGCAGCTTATCTTCATTTTGCTGCCCCATTATCTGGGTGACAGTAAGGTGTTGACTAGCTACAACTATTTTTTTACAAGTACCGGTATGTGACACATGTCACATATTAAATAATGTGGAGGTTTTCCCCAGTTACAATCTCTTAACACTACTACATCTGATTTGTCCAACCTTCCATTATTCAATTACGGTACAAACCTTTTCAAAGTTCTGGTATTTCCTGTCTCCTAAAGCCTCAGGACTGTAGCATCATCATGTCCCTTTATCTGAGACTCTGAGCTACCTTCACTGTTTGTTGGAAAACTTGCTATTTAAGGCAGATTTAAGACTTTGTGCCACAATGTGCCTTAATTAATACAAACTTGGACTCATACCTAGAGCCCAACTGTATATCAGTAGGGCCGATATTTTAGGGTGATATAGGCATTTGGGAATATATAGGAAACAGTGATAATTGTCCCATTATGCACCTATATAAACACTTCTAATTTTCACCTCTATATGCTGGGAACCAGCCGTACAATGTATCCAGCAGAGAGCGCATGCAGACTACTTTCAAGTCATGGCCGTACAATAAATTCTCTTCAATCCTCCAACCCACTTGTCATTAGCAGCCTTGTAAATTTTATCCAGAATGATAAATGTAACAGAGGTAAAATATACTGTATCAGTGTTGGTAACATTATCTTTGTTGTCCTCAATGAAATGCATTGTTTGTCTGAAATCTTTACTTCTCTGCAAAGAAATGTGTTTAATTTATATTTTTGTAACACTCTTGGTAACTTCATGTAAATAGTGGAGGACAGAAAATGTAAATGCACATTAGGAAGACTGAAGACTTCAAGTGTTAAAACAGGTTACTGTTTACTTGGATTCTTCAGGGTGGACAAAGCTTAAATATTTTCAGCCAGTATCAGCATTAGACAAAATGTCCATATCGGTTGGGCTCTACTTTCTACACACGCATGATTACAGTCTGTACAAGTTTCTGGCATTTCATGAAAACAAAATTGTCTAAGTAAATCCTGAAATTCCAGGAGATATTCATGTCACATAAAACTCTCAGAAATTGGTGCCTTAGGTTGTGGGCCGTCACATTCAGAGATGACAGTTACTGTAGCATAAAGTACGTGCAAACTGCATATATTCCTGTCCTGAAACTGTCCAGATGAACTGATTGAGAATGAGCGGATTTGATACCTGGACTATTGAGAATTAACTTTCTTGTCTTGAACCACTTTGGACATGTCTGCCTGCCTGGGAGGAGTCGACGAGGGACAAGCCCCCAGAAACCATCTTGGCTACAGCAAACTGGTTGGTCCACTTAAGTTGTTTACTTGGTGGGGTAGCTTCAGTTTGCTTTGGACTACTCTGACTGACGAAGCCCTCTGGAGTGAGGGTGAAACGTTTCTACTAAAAAGAAACTGTCCAGATGAACTGATTGAGAATGAGCGGATGCATATATTCCTATTAATTACCGTATTTTCCAGCCTATAAGTCACAGTTTTTTTCCTAATTTGCATATATTGCGACTTATGCGGTGAAGCGACATATTTAGGGATTTTTTCTCATATTTTTAGACCAATTTTTGGCTCAGATATGACCGTTTCCATTCATTCTGACAAAAAAAATGGAGCAGTACCACTTTCGGCCGCTAGGGTCCACTAACCGTTCCCAGCTCATGTGTCCGACAGCAGCCTCCTCTGCTCTGACTCACTCTGTCGCAGCCCGGCCTCCTGCTCTCTGGAGGTCTGAACTACTGTTAGCTCAGTGTTTGACTGTTAGCAAAATAGCTCAAGAACCACAAGACAGATTTTGATGAAACTTACAGAAAGTAATCACTGGATGGACATTTACAACTGATTAGCTTTAGGAGATGTTTGAGCTAAAATTCGATTTATTTATAATTTATTTCGTATTTATTTTACGTTTGGAAGAGCCGTCAAAGCGAAACTATTTAAATCAAGCTGATTTAAAGATTACCGGTACGTTAAATCTTAAAGGTAAAGTTCAGCTCAGAAACACTTTTGCTATAATGTCAGCAAATAAATATATTTTTAAGGTGTTTATCTTGTTAAATTTTAAAGAAATGTGTTCCCACCCGTGCGGGTGCACGTAGCAAAACAATTTTTTTAAATTCAGCTGATTTGACAATTACGTTCATTTATTAAGGAAAAGTTCCGCTAAGACACATCTTTGCTATAATTTTCAGCAAACAAATAATTGTTTTTAAATGTTAATCTTGTTAAAGTCCTTCCGTGCACGCACCTGCGGCCATTTCGCAGACAATCCATTTTTGACTAAACACCGGCCCACATTTCCGGGTTGTCAGCGGTGACGCGTAACATACGCGACGCGTCAGCGGTGACGCATAATAGATGCGACGTATACGGAGGTGCGACACGTTTATGGATTTTTCCACTTTATTGGACATAATTGGACTAATGCGACATATAGGGCGGAGCGACTTTTAAGCCGGAAAGTACGGTAATTATATTGTAAGACATTAGATACTAAAGAGCCACTATAGCAATCAGTAAGGATACAAATCCTGTTTACACTGTAGAAACACAACATGGACTTACACTAGAATCAAGACATGTTCACAGAAAGATCATCTTTTAAACAACAAATCAGGTTTTCCTTGATTTCCAGAGTTGCTGGGAACCCTGTCTGTATCTGTCAGAGCTTTTAAAATGTCTCTTATTTTTTATTTTTTATTAAATTTATTCATTTTACTGTACATTAAAACACAAAATATATTTTATTATTAAATCGTATTCAGTTTCAGAGTCTCACCAGGTGCTAATCAATCTCCTGCAGGCAGATCTTCCAGCTTCAGCTAACAGCACGCTCAGATCCCCCAACACAAAGCCCTGAAGAGGAAACACAAAGGGAAAAAATGGATTAAAAACTGTTTCCCCAATTCCGATACATATATATATATATATATAATATATATATATATATATATATATATATATATATATATA
>JBBPBX010007470.1:30895-54620 GCA_038048925.1 Garcialebias charrua
TGTACAGGTAGTCCCCGACTTACGAGCGCTCTGACTTACGAGGTCCCGGACTTACGAGCATGCATCTCATTAAAAAAAAAAAAAAAATTTTTTTTTTTTTTTTTTTTTTTTTTTTTTTTTTTATAAATGAATACATGTACAGTACTGGACAGTCACCAAGCACTTAGTCTATCCTAACACAGTTTTTAAAGATGAAGGAATAAGTTGAATTGTCTCCCTTTCACATAAAGGGAGCAAGCTCCCTATGGAGCCTGCAGGGAGGAGGGAGACAATTCAACTGATTCCTTCATCTTTAAAAACTGTGTTAGGATAGGCTAAGTGCTTGGTGACTGTACAGTACTGTACATTTATCTATTAATAAATAAAAAACAATAAAAAATAAAAATACTGTATACAGGTAACCCCCCACTTACGACTCCATCGACCTACGAACAACGGGACCTACGAACGTATCATATTTAATAAAAATATGAAATTACTGTATTAAAAAATATATATATATATTTTTTTATTATTTTTTTGTGTTTAAATGTTCTTAATTTCATGTGTACATCACTTTGTTGCAGCTGTGGTTGTTTTAAAGGCTTTATAAATAATAATTATGATAAAAAATGATCATTTCTGATCATTTTTGTCATGATTGCGCAATAATTGTGCAACTTCCGGTCATAACAGGAAGAAGGTCGGTCATAACAGGAAGAAGGTCGCCAGTCACCGGAGGCCAGCCATCTTAGGGTTAGTCACGGCTACAGGCAGCAAGGTTTGGAAGACTTGTTGATCAGGATTGCCTCATATGGATTAATTATTAATTATGGATTGGAGTCCTTGGAGGGGGTATTGGAGTGTGCGCCTCCTGGGGACTCCCTTGTTCTGCTGGGGGACTTCAACGCTCACGTGGGCAATGACAGTGAGACCTGGAGGGGTGTGGTTGGGAGGAACGGCCCCCCTGATCTGAACCCGAGTGGTGTTCTGTTGTTGGACTTCTGTGCTCGTCATGGATTGTCCATAACGAACACCATGTTCAGGCATAAGGGTGTCCATATGTGCTCTTGGCACCAGGACACCCTAGGTCGTAGTTCAATGATCGACTTTGTTGTCGTCTCATCTGATCTGCGGCCGCATGTCCTGGACACTCGGGTGAAGAGAGGGGCGGAGCTGTCAACTGACCACTACCTGGTGGTGAGTTGGCTCCGATGGTGGGGGAGGATGCCGGTCAGACCTGGCAGACCCAAACGTATTGTGAGGGTCTGCTGGGAACGTCTGGCAGAGTCTCCCGTAAGACGGAGCTTTAACTCCCACCTCCGGGAGAGCTTTGAACACGTTCCGAGGGAGGCGGGGGACATTGAGCCCGAGTGGGCCATGTTTCGCGCCTCTATTGTCGAGGCAGCTTATCGGAGTTGTGGCCGCAAGGTTGTTGGTGCCTGTCGTGGTGGCAACCCTCGAACCCGGTGGTGGACACCGGCGGTGAGGGATGCTGTCAAGCTGAAGAAGGAGTCCTATTGGGCCTTTTTGGCCTGTGGGACCCCGGAAGCAGCAGATAGGTACCGGCAGTCCAAGCGGCATGCGGCTCGGGTGGTTGCTGAGGCAAAAACTCGGGCGTGGGAGGAGTTCGGAGAGGCCATGGAGAATGACTTCCGTACGGCTTCGAGGCGATTCTGGTCCACCATCCGGCGTCTCAGGGGGGGAAAGCGGTACGCGACCAACACCATTTATGGTGGGGATGGCGTGCTGTTGACCTCAACTCGGGATGTTGTGAGTCGGTGGGCGGAATACTTCGAAGACCTCCTCAATCCTACTGGCACGTCTTCCACTGAGGAAGCGGAGCCTGGGGACTTTGGATCGGGCTCTCCAATCTCTGGTGCGGAGGTCGCCGAGGTGGTTAAAAAGCTCCGCGGTGGCAAGGCTCCGGGGGTGGATGAGATTCGTCCTGAGTTCCTTAGGGCTCTGGATGTTGTGGGGTTGTGTTGGCTTACGCGACTCTGCAATATCGCGTGGACATCGGGGGCAGTTCCCTTGGATTGGCAGACTGGGGTGGTGGTTCCCCTATTCAAAAAGGGGGACCGTAGGGTGTGTTCCAACTATAGAGGGATCACACTCTTAAGCCTCCCTGGTAAGGTCTATTCAGGGGTTCTGGAGAGGAGGGTCCGTCGGATAGTCGAACCTCGGATTCAGGAGGAGCAGTGTGGTTTTCGTCCTGGTCGTGGAACACTAGACCAGCTCTACACCCTCAACAGGGTCCTGGAGGGTGCGTGGGAGTTTGCCCAACCAGTTTACATGTGCTTTGTAGACTTGGAAAAGGCATTCGACCGCGTCCCTCGGGGGGTTCTGTGGCGGGTACTCCGGGAGTATGGGGTACCAGGCCCATTGATATGGGCTGTTAGGTCCCTGTACGACCGGTGTCAGAGCTTGGTCCGCATTGCCGGCAGTAAGTCAGGCTCGTTTCCGGTGAGAGTTGGACTCCGCCAAGGTTGCCCTTTGTCACCGATTCTGTTTATAACTTTTATGGACAGAATTTCTAGGCGCAGCCAAGGTGTTGAGAGGATCCGTTTTGGTGGCCTTAGAATCGCTTCTCTGTTTTTTGCAGATGATGTGGTCCTATTGGCTTCATCAGCTCGTGATCTACAGCTTTCACTGGAGCGGTTTGCAGCTGAATGCGATGCGGCCGGGATGAGGATCAGTTCCTCCAAATCCGAGGCCATGGTCTTGAGCCGGAAAAGGGTAGCGTGCCCTCTCCGGGTCGGGGAGGAGGTCCTGCCCCAAGTGGAGGAGTTTAAGTATCTCGGGATCTTGTTCACGAATGAGGGAAAACTGGAGCGTGAGATCGATAGGCGGATAGGTGCAGCGTCCGCAGTGAAGCGGGCGCTGTACCGGTCTGTCGTGGTGAAGAGAGAGCTGAGTCAAAAGGCAAAGCTCTCAATTTACCGATCGATCTACGTTCCCACCCTCATCTATGGTCATGAGCTTTGGGTTATGACCGAAAGAACAAGATCTCGGATACAAGCGGCTGAAATGAGTTTTCTCCGCAGGGTGGCTGGACTCTCCCTTAGAGATAGGGTGAGAAGCTCAGTCATCCGGGAGGGACTCGGAGTAGAGCCGCTGCTTCTCCACATCGAGAGGAGCCAGTTGAGGTGGCTCGGGCATCTGGTTAGGATGCCTCCTGGACGCCTCCCTGGTGAGGTGTTCCGGGCATGTCCCACCGGGAGGAGACCCAGAGGAAGACCCAGGATACGCTGGAGGGACTATGTTTCTCGGCTGGCCTGGGAACGCCTTGGGATTCCCCCAGAGGAGCTGCTCCAAGTGGCTGGGGAGAGGGAAGTCTGGGCCTCCCTACTTAGGCTGCTACCCCCGCGACCCGACCCCGGATAAGCGGAAGAAAATGGATGGATGGATGGATGGATTAATTACTATCTGGAATCGCTCTGTGAGCTCTGTGGACGTCTCAGGCGGAGAAGCAGCTGCAGATTGATGGCCGATTGGGCCGCACCGCCGCTCCAACACCAGCTCATGGCCTGGCTAGCAGAAGCTAACACAGGCCTCGAGAGCTAACACAGGCCTCGAGCAGCTCCCGTGGTTTGCTCGTCGCGCTGCTCGGCCTGATAACAACAACGCATGGCAACCTAAGATGTCGGCTATGACCATCTCAAAGTAAGAAAATATATTTTTATTTATTCTGTAAATGTGAATAGCAATGTTTAACATTACAGTACACTACTGTACATGCTTAAATGTGTGCGCGCGCTCCGTTAGCATGATAAATAAAGGTTGAATGAATGAATGAATGAATAATTTTTTTTTTTAATATAATTTTCACCCCCTACCTACGAACGGATCGAGCTGCGAACGGTTCTTAGGTCCCAAACTCGTTCGTAGGTCGGGGGTTCCCTGTATACTGTATATTTTTAATAAATAGATAAATGTACAGTACTGTACAGTCACCAAGCACTTAGCCTATCCTAACACAGTTTTTAAAGATGAAGGAGTCAGTTGAATTGTCTCCCTCCTCCCTGCAGGCTCCATAGGGAGCTTGCTCCCTTTATGTGAAAGGGAGACAATTCAACTTATTCCTTCATCTTTAAAAACTGTGTTAGGATAGGCTAAGTGCTTGGTGACTGTCCAGTACTGTACATGTATTCATTTATAAAAAAAAAAAAAAAAAAAAAAAAAAAAAAAAAAAAATTTTTTTTTTTTTTTTACTATGTGTTCCTACTTACGAATTTTTGACTTACGAGCGCCCCCTAGTGACGGAACTCGCTCGTAAGTCGGGGACTACCTGTAAATGAATATCACTGTCATCTCTGAAAAACTGCACTTTAGAATTCAGTTAGTTACAGTTCATAATTTGTGCCACTAGATGGCACTGTAGTCGACACATTGGATATTTAATTTAGCTTGTTCTGTTTTATATTCCATTCAATTTAACTATAAAACGCCAAGTCACAACAGAAGTCGTCTCAGGGCACTGAACTGAAATACTAACTTTTAACATTTAAAAGTACATTGATTTTATTTAATTCAAAAACTGAATAATGCAGAATAGGCGTCACCTTTTAGAATGTTTTGATCAAAAATTGTTTATATGTCTCAAATGAGGTGCTAAATGAGAAAGTTATTTTTATTAACCTCAGTGAGATAAAGATTTCTAACTACCATAGATATTAATCACACTCAAATTTTTAAAGTGTGTAAGAAAATTAAAGTAGTAATTTAACCACAGGAACATCCGGCCCTAAACAAAAAGTGTTCTAGTCAGGACTAAAAGTCCAGAAGTTCTCCTTAATTAGAGAAGAAAAATAAATAAAACAAAGCTCCTAGCATACTATGGAAGCAGGAATGGCTCATATTTAAAATTAAAATGGATTAATAGAAACATACTGCGGTGAGTTTAGAGAGTCTCTCCAGGTTGACGTCTCTGCCCAGATGAAGGTCCTGACTCAGGCTGGCCAACATGGAGCGCCGCTGCTCTTCTGTGGGACTTTCCAGCTCTACCTGGTGGATAAATGCCCCCATGACACCAGCTGAGAGATCCTGAGCTCTGCAAACTGTCGCCACAATGACCACACTGAGATACACAAAGGAGAAAGGTTATTAACCGAGAATGTAAAAGCTAACCTGATCCACATCAGACACTGATCGTCTGGAGGCCATGAGGAGAGATCCAGTTCCATGATGGTTCATTTGTCTCCTACTCATAGGAGGGTTCCAGTTCTGCTCCCTGCTCTGATCATTTCTTAACATCTAACAGTACAAATATGAAGACTTGTAGAATGCAGACTTTTTAAGACCACTTTCCAGGAAATTAGTCTGTTTCCTGGAAAGATGTCTTTAAAAATTAGGTCTGTGTACAAAGCAAAATATACTTCAACTGAGCGTACTCCATCAGAAGTTCATCTCCAAACCACAGCTCAGCGTAGGGAACATTTGTAAGTGGAAATGAACACAGACTGCAGAGTAGAAGAAGTTAAAATGATGATTTCTGCCTAAACTAAGATATGGGTTAAAAAGGTTTCTATTCAATTCAGTTTATATATCGCCACATCACAACAACGTTGTCTCAGGGTGCTTTACAGGAACATTCACCTTTCTGTCATGAAAAGCAGCAAATTAAACGTATTTCTTTAAGGAATGTTAGCTACAACATGTGATCAGACTCATAATGTGAGCTGTTATTCCCCCACTGCCTGCAACAACAGTGTTCATTATAAAATATACATTCATTCAACCTTTATTCATCCAGGTTGGTCTCACTGAGTCATGAGGGGACTTTCCAGCATGAGTCTACAAGAGAGATCTGCTTGAAAAAAATAAAAAACAGAGCACAACACAAAGCAATAAACAGTCATAAAAAGAATATAAAATGAAAAGCAAATAAAAGTAGTGATACAAAACAAAATAAAATCAAGCTACTTTATGAAACGAGGTAAAATACTAAAAACAGGAACATGTCTGCATTGATTTTTCCATTGAACTTAAAGGTTTTTAAATCCCTTAGAGGTTAAAGCTGGGGTATGTAAGATTGTAATGTAGTCTGTAACTTTTCAAACAATATATTTTTAACATATTTCTTCACTCTGTCACTATCTACTGACAAACTGATGTTAGACAAAGTAATCTCTGAAAAAAACTATAGTCCCCTTGCTTCTCTATCAGCATTTATAAAAACACTAAAAACACAGAGTGACCAGGACAATGACAGCCAATAAAAACAGAGTTTGTAACCAGCCAATTAAAAACAGAGCTTGAATTTGAATCAGCCAATAAAAACAGAGCTTGAATTTGAATCTCAGCAGAGCCTCCCCCTCAGAGCCATATATGGCTCTGAGGGGGAGGGATCAGAATGCTTTGCCTGTTGAAAATTTTTCTAAGTTCTGCACTCTACAGAAAGTTACACATAGCACCTTTAAAGTGGACAGCTTCAGATCTTGTTGCAAGGTGCTCCAGGATAGAGCACACAGCATCGTTAGCTAAGGATGATGGTTTGTAATGTTGACGACAAATGTGTTTAAAATCTGTCCGTGTAGCTATGTTTACATGCGCAAAATGCTTTGATCAGATCGAAATGTATTCAGATTAAATAATCCAAATGTATCGTTTACATGGGCACAATCTGTTCATGACAAGCGTTTACATGCAGCGGGCTTATTCCTTAAAAAACAAACACAAGTTTTACTTCTGAGATGAACGTAAACAAACCCGAGCGCCCAAAATGGACCCGCGTCAGGTTTTCATGACGGTGGAGACGTTCCTGCACTCCCTGACTGAGCTACAGCTAACACAGATCATTTTGAGCTCTTTCAAAGTTTCTAGTAGAAATGTTGTGTCGCTCACCGACCAGTTTTACTTCACTGACATATTATCATCTAACCAGGTGGAAATATGTGAGTGGACATAGGTCACACATGCGGAGTCACATCAGTTTTCCACAATCTGAATAAAATGATCAGATTAAGTGTTTCCATGCACACCGTTCAGATTATGATTGAGCTGAATCAACAAAGAATAATTTGAACGGGGTGTTCACATGATGCTTTTTTATTCCAAATGGTGGTTTAATCCAATGACTTATGTCCATGTACACATATCTAGTGCAACTGGTCTTCTTGTTTGATCACTGCTGCTTCTACAAAAATGGATTCAAAAGAAACTGGACAAACTCATACATCATGTGACCTCAAAGTACTGTTGCAGAGTCTGTGCAAAGCAGAGCCAGATGTTATGAAGATGTGCTTAGTGTGTGTTTTTCATTAGGTTTATACAGTAGGTGGTTCACTGACTTGGTGGGAACACTGCTGAGCAGCTGGCACAGCATCGCCTGGACCCGGCCGTTGTCTTCAGGAGGCCCTCGACCTCGGAGCAGAAGCTGCAAGTTTCTGAGCAGCAGGACGCAGGGCTGAAGAGCATCTGCTCGCTGAAACACCGACTTCAGCTTCGCTTCTGAGGCTGCAGGGGTGTCTGCACACATGGTCACACAGTCCACCTACATGCAGAACAAGGAAGCATGACTGCTGCAAGCTGCAACTGAACACAGACACAAGAGCACATTTCTTACACTCCACTGTATGAATTTATTGATTGTATAATTAAAGTTGCACCTTCAGCAGGTGGAGGTTCAGTCTGCGACACGCCGCTCCGACCACAGTCGTCTTCCCACTGCCTGCAGGACCATGGAGGAGGACCGTGCAACCAGACAGAAAGTTTCTACAACCAAACAACAGCGGCTTCACTAATCAAACACTGAACCTCTGGAAAGTCTGGTAAAAATGTCAAGTCGCATGTAATTTTATAGCACAAATAAAACAAATGTAACATCTAAAAAAGTTAAGTCTGGTCCTCTGGACATTCAAAACACAAAACAAAGAAATTGTAGTTGTGTTGTTTTGTGTTTTGAATGTCCAGAGGACCAGACTTAACTTTTTTTTGAGTTGTCTACCTGGATTATTGAGCATGCATCAGGACAAATGTAACATCCTTACAACTGTTAGAACTGACAGAATATCTGTTCAGAGGCAGGTTCCCTCAGTGCTGCATTTGATACAGTTGATCACAATAGTTTACTACAGAGGCTTGAATATGATATTGGGATTACTACAGCTCTAAAATGGTTTAAATCATATCTATCTGTGGGTTATGGCTGGGTCTTCCAACATGACAATGACCTGAAGCACACAGCCAGGAGAACCAAGGAGTGGCTCCGTAAGAAGCAGATCAAGGTTCTGGAGTGGACTAGCCATTCTCCAGACCTAAACCCTATAGAAAATCTTTGGAGGGAGCTCAAACTCTGTGTTTCTCAGCAACAGCCCAGAAATCTGGTTAATCTAGAGAAGATCTGTGTGGAGGAATGATCCAAAATCCTGCTGCAGTGTGTGCAAACCAGGTTAAAAACTACAGGAAACGTTTGACCTCTGTAACTGCAAACAAAGGCTACTGTACCAAATATTAACATTGATGTTCACAGGTGTTCAAATACTTATTTGCAGCAGTAACACACAAATAAATTATTATTTTTTTTAAATCATATACAATGTGACTTCCAGATTTTTTTAAGATTATGTCTCTCACAGTGGACATGCACCTAAAATGAAAATTTCAGACCCCTCCATGATTTCTAAGTGGGAGAACTTGCAAAGACACATGGTGTTCAAATACAGGTAGTCCCCGATTTACGAGCGAGATCCGTTACAACGAGGCGCTCGTAAACCGGAAATCTCGTAATTTGGAACGGCCGCCATTTCTCTCGTAAATCCGGAATTTCGCTCGTAAATTGGAACGGTTTTCGCTAGCGCGACTACAAACACTCTATTTTCATCCAAAAACTGCTTATGAGTGCATAAAAATGATCGGAAACGTGTGTCCATATGCTTAGCTAACTAACTGTGGTGAAAAAACACATGAAAACTCAGTATTTTTTTCGTTTTTTCCAAAAATTCGCAGCTCGTAAGTCTGGAACCTCGCAGATCAGAGCGCTCGTAAATCGGGGACTACCTGTACTGTACTTATTTTCCTCAGTATATATAATCCCCTCCCTTAGCCACCTTACCATTGTGAAGGGGTTTGAGTGTCCCAATGATCCTAGGAGCTATGCTGTCAGGGACTTCATGCCCCTAGTAGGGGGTCACCCAAGGCAGACCAGTTATAGATGGTGTAGTGGCAGGGCTTTTGACTTGGAACCCGAAGGACGCGGGTTCGCGTCCCGGCCACTACACACCTTGGGGTGTCTATGAGTGCACATCTAATTCTCCAGCTCCCCGGGCGCTTTCTATGGCTGCTCACTGCACCACCTGGTAGGTGGTTGGGTTAAATGCAGAGACGAATTTCGTCTGTGTATGGGAAACATACACAGATGACAGGAAAAGACATTATTATTATTATTATTATTATTATTATAGTGAGAGACCAGACAAAGTGCAGCCCAAAGACCCCTTATGATGAGTAAAATCAATGGAAACAATGTTCCCTCATTCGAACGTGGGTAACTGGGGACCCACTCTGAAGCCGGGCCTGGAGGTGGGGCACGCTGGCGAGCGCCTGGTGGCCGGGCTTTTACCCATGGAGCCTGGCCGGGCACAGCCCAAAGAGGAGACGTGGGTCCCCCTTCCCATGGGCTCACCACCTGTGGGAGGGGCCAATGTGGGATGGGTGGTGGCCAAGGATGGGGACCTTGGCAGTATGATTCTCGACTACAGAAGCTGACTATTGGGATGTGGAATGTCACCTCTCTGGTGGGGAAGGAGCCTGAGCTAGTGTGTGAGGTTGAGAGGTTCCGGCTAGAAATAGTCGGACTCACCTCAACGCATGGCTCTGGCTCTGGAACCAGTTTCCTTGAGAGGGATTGGACACTCTTCCACTCTGGAGTTGCCCCTGGTGAGAGGCGCCGAGCAGGAGTGGGCATACTTGTTGCCCCCCATCTTGGTGCCTGTACATTGGGGTTCACCCCGGTGAAGGAAGCCTCCCTCCACCTATGTATGGGGGACGGTTTCTGACTGTTGTTTGTGCTTATGCGCCAAATAAAGGGGGGGGGGGGATTTATAGTGGAGGTGGTGTGCTGCTGACCTCAACTCGGGATGTCATGGGTTGATGGGCAGAATACTTTGAAGACCTCCTCAATCCCACCGGCACGTCTTCCACTGAGGAAGCAGAGCCTGGGGACTTTGGGTCAGGCTCTCCAATCTCTGGTGCTGAGGTCACCAAGGTAGTTATAAAGTTCCTCGGGGGCAGGGCTCCGGGGGTGGATGAGATTTGCCCGGAGTTCCTTAGGGCTCTGGATGTTGTGGGGTTGTGTTGGCTTACACGACTCTGAAATATTGTGTGGATATCGGGGGCAGTTCCCTTGGATTGGCAGACTGGGGTGGTGATTCCCATATTCAAAAAGGGGGACTGTAGAGTGTGTTCCAACTACAGGGGGGTCACACTCTTAAGCCTCCCTGGTAAGGTCTATTCAGGGGTTCTGGAGAGGAGAGTCGAACCTCAGATTCAGGAGGAGCAGTGTGGTTTTCGTGCTGGTCGTGGAACACTGGACCAGCTCTACACCCTCAGCAGGTCCTGGAGGGTGTGTGGGAGTTTGCCCAACCAGTCTACATGTGCTTTGTGGACTTGGAGAAGGCATTCAACAGCATCCCTCGAGGAGCCCTGTGGGGGGTACTCCGGGAGTATGGGGTACCAGACCCTTTGATATGGGCTGTTAGGTCCCTGTATGACCGGTGTCAGAGCTTGGTCCACATTGCCGGCAGTAAGTTGGGCTCATTCCCAGTGAGAGTTGGACTCCACCAAGATTGCCCTTTGTCACTGATTCTGTTCATAACTTTTATGGACAGAATTTCTAGGCGCAGCCAAGGTGTTGAGAGGATCCACTTTGGTGGCCTTAGGATCACTTCTCTGTTTTTTGCAGATGATGTGGTCCTATTGGCTTCATCAGGTCGTGATCTACAGCTTTCACTGGATCGGTTTGCAGCCGAGTGTGATGCGACCGGGATGAGGATCAGTTCCTCCAAATACATCTTATGTGGAAGGATGATTATATAATCAGAATATACTATAACTGATTATATAATCAGAATATACTATAACTGATTATATAATCAGAATATACTATAACTGATTATATATTCAGAATATACTATAACTGATTATTAGGGGTGTAACGAGATCTCGTTGTACGAGATCTCGCGATATTAAACTCCCGCGATATCTCTCGTTGAGAGATAACGTTGTCTCGCGAGTCGCTAATGCTAGCAGCCCCTAGCAAGTCAGCGTCATGGACAGCATGGCTTCGCCGGATGAAGTTGCTATAGAAGACGCCCCAACTACTGATGGAGGGTCCCGGTGCCGCAGACGCCTCTACATTGATGGAGGGTCCCGGCGCTGCCGACGCTGCCCCGGATGTAAAGACACACTTGTGTAAACACCGGTGTTGCCAGATAGAGTCCCACCCACCCAAAGCACTCTTTACCCGCAAAAGTCAGAAGGAAAATCGCGGTGAACCGCCCAATCTGGCAACACTGGTGAGTGACGGCTGCAGATTCAGTGCTGATGCGGATATTTATGTTCAATTTTTGGAAAGTCCTGCGTGAATATCTATTTTTTTTAAACAAAGTTGAACGTTCTAAGGTCTAAGGAGATTCAATCAGTAAAATGAAGACATCAGTTGAGTTTGTAATACATGTTAAAACAGAATAAAAGCCTTTTTGCGGCATAAAACCGATCTTTGAAGTTTTCTTGAACTAATATTAAAATCTCGTCTCGTTCTCGCGAACTCTGTAATTTGTCTCGTCTCGTCTCGAGAGTTTTGTGTATCGTTACACCCCTACTGATTATATAATCAGAATATACTATAACTGATTATATAATCAGAATATACTATAACAGCCATCAGGAAGCCCCACTGACACCTTGTGGCAGAATGGAACATTTACCACATTCCTATTATAGATCTCATATTACACACGTTACCTGTGCTGCAGGTGAGGCAGGATGCTGCTGCTAATGAGGTCCACCGTCTTGTTGAGGCCTGGAGGAGACAGGCTGCTCCACAGAGATCCTTCCTCCACACAAAACGGCACAGGGCTGTTGGTCGACCCTCCCTGAGAAGACACTCAGTCAATAAGCAAGCACCCGGTAAGACTAACAAAAAGAAAATGAAAAAAATGCTGCTCACTGAAACTAAAGCTGTGTGATTACTGTAATTTCCAGACTATAAACCGCTAATTTTTTCCCCACACACTTTGCACACTGTGGATAATTTATGGATGTTTTTTTTTTTTTGATGGGCTAACAAGATTCATGCCGCCAAAACATTTAGCCTTGCCACACCGGACGCTCATATACATGCCCAATATACGTCTCTCTTTGGGGGGGTCCTCGTGGCTCAATGAGACTACCTGTATAAAATAAAGGTTAAAGAAAAATCTGACCAATGAAATTACGGAACAGGTCACAGTGGGCCAATGAAACGGGGAGGGGAGGAGAGAACGGGGAGGTGGGGAATCCCCCTCCCCATGAGCAGGGACTCCTGCAGAGTTACTCCAGAGTAACTTTTGCTTTGCTAACATTGGATCCAGATAGCAGAGCAGGAGGAAGATGAAGATAGCGATCAATTACTTCCTGGTAGGTTAATGCATTTTTTTAGCTAGCCGTGTTAGAGGCACTGTTCAGAAAAAAAAACATTTACTGTACATATTTGTGTATGTTGTCAGTACGTATTTAATTAAAAGTAAATATAGTAGATATAATAGTAATAGTAAATATAATAGTTAAAATATTTCTGTGTACAGATCTCATGTTATAACGTGAACACTAGCAGCTTACAGACAAGTGCGGTCTATATACATACAATTATTATTATTTTTTTTTTAGTGGGCACAGCTTATAGTCCTTAAATTATGGTAGTAAAAAATAGGATGTAACATTTTTATTTTGCTGTGTTTGTGAGGTGGCTGCAAAAAACTTGGAGGCAAACATTTTGCGAGCAACAAATATACTTCCTTTTTATGATTACTTGTTTACTGATATGTACACCAACCATGAGGTGAGAGGGAAAGCTCACCAAGTAAAGAGAGGTGTGTGTTCGATCGGCCAGATGAGCTGCTACTTCTCTCTCTGCAGCAGATGGACACACTTTCTGCACTTTGAAGTACAACACAGGGCACCTGGCAGTGGCCAAACACCACAGACTCATTACTTACAGGTGACAACAATTAATGACAATGATGATAAGAATAGGCCTGTCACAATAACAAATTTTGCAGGGTTATTAATTGTCTCAGATATTATTGCGATTAACAATAATATTGTTTTACATTTGACAATAATTAATAATTACCGGTACTGTCAAATGAAGAAATGTTAAATTTTTTGTGTGTAGTACCGGTACCTTTTTTTGACCACTGGATGGCAGTATAGGACTGGTCGAACCAAAGGATGGATCGTGGGGAAGCGAGCAGCATATAAGAAAAATGTGAGGGAGGCTACCTGTAATTTGTGGAAGTCGATAATGTACCCATAATTTTGTTGAACATTTATGGTTATAATAATGATGGTTATAATAATGATCAATCTAATAGAAATCTGTTACATCAAATAACGTTGGTTATTGCAGAGTTCACTGCCATTTTTCCTACAGATCATATTTTAGTGGGCGGAGATTTCAACTTAGCTCCTGATGAATGGATGGACAGATGGCCTTCACTGAGGGTAAAGGAAACTCTAAATCCTATTCTTAAAGATTTTGTTAATAATACAAAACTGTTGGATGTCTGGAGGGCGCAACACAGTGGAGTCAAACAGTTCACCTGGCATAAGCCTAATGGTCAAAGCAGATCTCGTATAGATTATTGGCTGGTTTCTGCTGCAGTCCTAGAGTGTGTTAAAGAAACAGAGATAGCAAACTGTCCTTTAAGCGATCACTGCATCGTCAACTTAAAACTACAAACACTAAATAGATGTTACAAACCTAATAATAACTGGAAATTCAATGCAAATCTTCTTACAAACTTAGAGTTCTGTCAATTTATTAAGAAACTTATCCTAAATATATCAAATGACAATTCTATTGCGACACCAATTCTTAAATGGGAATACTTAAAATATAGCATTAGAAAGTATTCAATTAAATTTAGTAAAGAATTAAATAAAAAAAGAAAAACAGAAGAGACAATGGTGATTAAAGATCTTATGTCGCTTTATAAAAAACTAAGCTGGAGTAATGAGGATAAAGATGCAATAAACAAATTACAATCTAAATTGGATGAGATTTACATTAATAGGGCAAAAGGCGCTTATGTAAGGTCCAGAGCCAGGTGGATTGAAGAAGGAGAAAAGAATACTGCCTTCTTTTGCAACTTAGAAAAACGTAGACAGGAATATAATGCAATCAATAGTCTTATGATTGATGGAGTGGAATGTTCTGAGACTAAGAAAATAACACAAGAAGTATTTAATTTCTATAGTAATCTTTATACATCTTCACATACAGAACAAGCTACTTCATCTTTTTTTGAAAAAATAAAAAATATGATTCCTGTTATTGATGAGAATTTTAAGAAAATCTGTGATGAGGAGCTAAAAATCTCTGAATTTGATATTGCTATAAAGAGCATGGCGTCTGACCGCGCCCCCGGGCCAGACGGACTTACAGCTAACTTTTATAAACATTTTTGGGAGGAATTAAAACCTCTGTGTTTCCAAGCTGTAGTAGAATGTGTTAAAAGGAAGGAACTCATGGAAACTATGAAACAAGGCGTAATTAAGCTAATCCCAAAACCTGGTAAAGATAAGAAAAATTTAAATAATCTAAGGCCTATCACATTATTGAATACAGACTATAAGATCCTAACAAAAGTTCTGGCAATGAGATTAAAAACGGGCCTACCTGGTATAATCAGTCAAACTCAATCCGGCTTTCTCAAAGGTAGATCCATCCATAATAATATTCGCCTGGTTCTGGACCTGATTGATTATAGTCACTTAATAAAAGATGATGGTTTTATGTTGTTTTTAGATTTCCACAAAGCATTTGATTCTGTGGAACATCAATTTATTGTTAATACTTTGAGTCATTTTGGATTTGGAAATAATTTTCTCAGTATGATCACAATGTTAAACACTAACATTAATAGCTGTGTGTCTCTACCTCAGGGCACATGCCCCAGATTTAAAGTAGAAAGAGGTATCAGACAAGGATGCAGTATTTCGCCTTTATTATTTATTATAGTCACGGAATTACTATCATTAAAAATTAATAATTCTAATATAGAAGGTTTGGTAATAAATAACCAGAAAATTATCATTAGCCAATTTGCAGATGATACAACCCTCTTCCTAAAAAACAAAGAACAAATTCCTCTAGCTTTAAAGGAAATAGAGTTGTTCTCTCAAGCCTCAGGGCTGCAGCTAAATATAAACAAATGTGAAATTATGAGTATCCATAACTGTTCTGAATCTTCAGTTTCCAATATTCCAGTTAAAAATGAAATAAAGTATTTAGGTATGTTGATTACTAAGTGTGAAGCTACTAGTGTAAGAAAAAATTTACAAGACAACATTGATAAATGTGGCAAAACATTAAATAATTGGCTTCAGAGAGATTTGACGTTGTTTGGTAGAACATTATTAACAAAAACTGAATCCTTATCCAGGTTGACGTATCCTGCATATTCATTAGCCATCCCCCCAAATCTCATTAAACAGATTAACAAAATAAATTTTAACTTTATTTGGAAAAACAAACACCATTACATTAGAAAAAGTGATTTGCTAAAAAATTATGAGGAAGGTGGTATTAAGGCAATTGATTTTGAAATCATGAATGGTACTTTAAAAATTAGATGGCTTCAGTCCCTTCTAAAAAACGGTGATCTTATTTGGTTTGCTATACCGTCATTCATATTTCAGAAAGTAGGAGGTATTGAGTTGTTATTGAAATGTGATTTTGAATTATCTAAACCAGTGTTTTTCAACCTTTTTTGAGCCAAGGCACAGTGTTTTCATTGAAAAAATCTCGAGGCACACCACCAACCAAAAATGTAAACAAAGATACTCTGTATCCGCCTATATTAAATATATACGGTAGTCATTCTTATCAAAGTGCCTTGAATAGGAATGAAATAAACAGCTTCTCACCGCATATCAAGTACAACAGAGTCGGTGTCGTTGCGTCCCCGGTAAAAGTAAATCCAAACGAAATGTAACTCTCACTGTACTGTTTCGAGCTCACGGTATCTTCTGATATCCACTTATACTAAGGCCTTCATCTGGGTCAGAATTTGGTCCAGGGACCAGATCGGAGTTAGTATTTTTTCTTATTAAAAACTTTTCCATCACTGTCGTAGTCTTGCTAGCAGCTAGCTAGAATGTAATGCTGTCACTGCTACATGTCACGTTCATGCATCACTACTTTTCTTGTTTTAATGTGCAATGCTATGTTCCATACTGCCATCTATCTAGCGATAAGTAAATTACATGATTACGCCGCAAGACACCACTACAGCACAGACATTCGAAAATGGCATATTATTAGATAATTAATTAGTTTAAAAAAATCTTTTTAGACCAGTTAAGTGAAATTGGATTATTTCCGCGGAACACCTGACGATCATTCGCGGCACACTAGTGTGCCACGGCACAGTGGTTGAAAAACACTGATCTAAACTCCCCCTAAAGCTCTGCTTTCCATAAACAGGTTTTGTTACAGTGGAAGTTGATGTTCAAACACAATTTCAGCCCTCATAATGTCCCACTATGGAACAACAGAGCAATTCTATGGAGTAGAAAATCTATATTCATAAAAGATTGGTGGAATAAACAAATATGGTCAATCACTCAATTACTAGATGGAAATGGTGAAATTTTAAGTTTGGAGGAATTTAACAGGAAATATGGAATTGTTTGTTCATTAACATTTTATAAGAAAGTATTACGTAGCATCCCTGATGTCCTTTTTCAGTCAATTAAAAACAATTTATCTCATCCCTATATTCCAAGACTCCATAAGATTCAAATTGAGTATGTGGATATTAGGGAAAGTAAATGCAACAACAGGTTTTTAAACCAATATTCAATAAATAACATGTACCCAGGAAGAACAAAAAGCACAGCTCTATTACAAACTTTTAATAATTCTACAAGAGTCAAAATAAGAACAAATTATTTGAGATTTCCGATTCCTCCTAAACTTAAAGAACTACATTTTAAATTTATAAATAACATATATCCTTCAAACCAATTCTTAAAAGAGAGATTTAATTTTAATGTAGAAAATTGTGGTTTTTGTAAGACTCAATTGGAAACAACTAAACATTTGTTTTATGAATGTGAAGAAGTATTGAACTTGTGGAAACAACTTCACAACTTTCTGTCTGCTAAGGGAATAAACTTGGATTTTGTTTCCTTAGAAAATATTCAATTTGGTTTATTCATTAAAGATAAGAACTTAGAATTTATTGTAAATGTTCTGATTATTGTAACAAAATACTATATCCATAAATGTCGATACGCAAAATGCTCCCTTTCTATCAGTGCTCTAAAAAATGATATTTCTTTTTTCAAAAGTTGTCTAAAAAAGATGCAGAATGAAAATGCAGTAAAATTATATGAGTTAATGGAAGTTTTTTAGTTTCTAGCCCCCTGATTTGTATGTTTTTTTTTTGATTTATTGTTATTTTTTCTATTTTTCATCTTTTAATTCCCTTATTTTTTATTTTTAGTTCTTTTTTTTATTCTGTGAAGGACTTATTTTAAGTATTATTGAGACTTTTCTTGAACCTTTGCAATCAGAATGTATTATAGTCTTTAGGAGATGTGATTCTTGTATGAGATATTGATGGTGTTTTTGACATGTTATTGTGAGTTTTGTCATTGTTATTGTTACTTTTGTTTATCACTAATAAAAAAATAAAAAAATAAAAAAAATGTGAGGGAGGCCCCTTGACATATTGGCTGTCTCGCTTCGGTTCTCAAAATGGCTGAAGCTCTGTGTGGTTTGAGCTCTAGCATAGCATTTTTCATAGAAAGCTTTTAATAAAAAAATAAAAAAATCAGCAAACAAGTTCTCAGCTTCTTTTTGCAGAGAAAACAATTTTTTACACAAAGGCACGGGTTTCAACTGTGACTTTTGGAGCTTCGACAAGACGGAGGTTTATTCCCAAGGTCGGACTGTTAGCTTAGCTCGTAGCTTAGCATCTCAGCTTAGCTGCTTTTAACGATCAAAAAACGTGATTTTGGATGGTTAAAACAGATTTTAAAGAGAAAAGGAGGGATCAGTGAAGAACACCTGAGTTGAGCCTTTTGTCATCCAGTGTCTTCAGTAGAAAGAGAGACACGAAGGAACAATAAAGCCGATAAATAAAAATGAGGTCAATAATTGTCATTTTCATGCGATTAATTGATTTATCATTTATCGTGACAGGCCTAGATAAGAGTGCTGTTCATGTGGAGGGGTGTGTGGCACCTGCAGATCCCCTCAGAATTGTTTTCAAGCAGGTCTGGATGGAGTTCAGCTGGTACAGTCAGGATGTCTCCCTGTGAAACCAGTCTGCAGAACAACAGGACAAACTGGAAGGACTCTTCTTACATCTGATTTAAAGTGTCTCTGATGTGAGTTTATCATCAGTCAGTCAGAAAGTGACGTGTTAAACAAGTGAAAACTTCATGAGAGACATTTCCTTTAGAATCATGCAAACAGCAAAGAAGTTGCACGGACTCGGACTGTGAGTGCCTCGGCTGACCTGGGCGTGCTGAAATGTTCAGCCAGCAGGTTGTCGTAGCAGCAGAGGTTGTTGTGCAGCGGAGAGACGACCGGCTGAATGTGAAGCTCGCCGGCGAACGGTGGAGAAGCCGAGCGGCAGAAACTGTCTGAACGAAGAACGTCGGGTTCTGAAGACGGTTTCCACCTCTGATACAAAACAGTAAAAGGCAGATCAGGTCGTCAAAGACAAGAAACTTTAACAGAATAAAACTTAATTTGGTGTTGACCTGTGCAGAAAGCACCTATGTGTTGTCAAATTAAAACATCTGAGCTTGTTTCTAGTCCCTCAGTGATTCCTCCAGATGAAGGTTCTTCAGTAAGTTCAGAGTTAGCATGAAGACAGAATGTGACTGTGAGAAGAACGTGACGCAAATGTTTCCCCAAATGTCTCCTTCACATTTTATAGACAAAATGTTTACTACAATAAATGATTACAAGAGAAAAGTTAGTTTCAGTTATTGAGGGTAAACACTGTTCTTTAGTTCATTGTGAAAAATAAACTGCAGAAACGTAAAACTTAGTTTATCAATGTTTTACGTGTAAACCTTTTCTGCTCAGTTCATGCCACATTTTATTTTGGACTATTGGCATAAATGTGTCTGACGTCATGTTTGTGCAGCAAACACAACAACATGTCCACTTTCTCTGATCACAGTTCAAACCTCAGTTGGACAGCACGGTGGATCAGTTGGTAGAGCTGCTGCCTCTCAGCGAGCAGGTCACCATACCTTTCTGTGTGGAGGAGTTTGCATGTTCTCTCTGTGCATGTGTGGGTTTTCTCCAGTTTCCTCCCACAGACTAAAAACATGCATGTTAGACTGATTGATAACTCTGAATTGTCTCTAGGTGAGAGAGATTGAGTGGTTGTTTGTCTCATTTGTTTCTGTATGTCCCTGTGATGGACTGGAGACCTGTCCAGGGTGTCCTCCGCTCCTCGCACAGTGACTGATGGACATGGACACTGGTGACCCCAATGATCCGAAAAGGAAGAAGCAGGTAAAAGATGGATAAACAAATAGATGGACGGACGGATGTATAGATGGATGGATGGAAATGGACAGATGGATGATGGACAGATGGATGGATGGACAGATGTATAGATGGACGGATAGATAGATGGACGGATGGATAGACAGACGGATGGATAGACAGACGGATGGACAGATGGATTGATGTATAGATGGATGGACAGATGGATGGATGTATAGATGGATGGATGGACGGATGGATGTACAGATGGACGGATGGACAGATTAATAGATGGACAGATGGATGTACAGATGGATGGATGGACAGATGGATGAATGGACATATGGATGGACAGATGGATGGACAGATGGATGGATGGACAGATAAACAGATGGATGGATGATGGATGGATGTACAGACAGATGGATGGACAGATGTATAGATGGATGGATGTACTGTACATATGGACAGATGTATAGATGGATGGATGTATGGACAGATGGATGGATGTACAGATGGACAGATAAACAGATGGATGGATGATGGATGGATGTACAGACAGATGGATGGACAGATGTATAGATGGATGGATGTACTGTACATATGGACAGATGTATAGATGGATGGATGTATGGACAGATGGATGTATATATGGACAGATGGATGTACATATGGATGGATGGATGGATGGATGGATGGACAGATGGATGGATGAATGGACGGATGTACAGACAGACAGATGAACAGATGTATAGATGGATGGATTAATGGACATATGGATGGATGGATGGACAGATGGATGTACAGATGGATGGATGGATGGATGGATGGGTGGATAGATGGACGGATGGACAGAAGGATGGATGTATAGATGGATGGATGGACAGATGGATGGATGGATGGACAGATGGATGGATGTATAGATGGATGGATGGACAGATGGATGATGGACAGATGGATGGATGGACAGATGGATGGATAGATGGACGGATGGATAGATGGACGGATGGAAAGATGGATGTATAGATGGATGGATGGACAGATGGATGATGGACAGATGGATGGATAGATGGATGGATGGATAGATGGACGGATGGATAGATGGATGGATGGACAGATGGATGGATGTATAGATGGATGGATGGATGGATGGACAGATGGATGGATGTATAGATGGATGGATGGACAGATGGATGGATGGACAGACGGATGGATGTACAGATGGACGGATGGACAGATTAATAGATGGACAGATAAACAGATGGATGGACATATGGATGTACAGATGGACAGATAAACAGATGGATGAATGGACATATGGATGGATGTATAGATGGATGGATGGATGGATGGACAGATGGATGGATGTATAGATGGATGGATGGACAGATGGATGTACAGATGGACAGATAAACAGATGGATGGATGGACAGATGGATGGATGTATAGATGGATGGATGGATGGATGGACAGATGGATGGATGTATAGATGGACAGATGGATGGATGGACAGACGGATGGATGTACAGATGGACGGATGGACAGATTAATAGATGGACAGATAAACAGATGGATGGACATATGGATGTACAGATGGACAGATAAACAGATGGATGAATGGACATATGGATGGACAGATGGATGGACAGATAAACAGATGGATGGATGGATGGATGTACAGACAGATGGATGGACAGATGTATAGATGGATGGATGTACAGGGAACCCTTGACTTACGGCACCCCCAACCTACGAACGCAATGTAAAAAAATATATATATAAATAAATATATATATATATTTTTTATAAATGAATACATGTACAGTACTGTACAGTCACCAAGCACTTAGCCTAGCCTAACAGTTTTTAAAGATGAAGGAGTGAGTTGAATTGTCTCCCTTTCACATAAAGTGAAAGTAGCTCCCTTTATGTGAATGGAGCCTGCTGGGGAGGAGGGAGACAATTCAACTGACTCCTTAACTGTGTTAGGATAGGCTAAGTGCTTAGTGACTGTACAGTACTGTACATGTATTCATTTATTTAAAAAAAATTTTTTACTATATAATTCGTGTGTGTGAATGATGAGTGAACATGATGATTTATGGAAACAAGATGATGATTTATAGAAACAAAAAGAACTTCATCTGCTCGGCTGGAGAACCAAACGTTCATGTTCTATTTGTTCTTATTCCAAATCCTCACACTCACAAATCATAAATCATCTACCGTATCCGCCGTTGTATTATACGCTCCGGTCTATAATACGCTTTGACCAATTATTGGAAATGAAACAGAAAAAAACTTACATAATACGCTTCGGTGTTTAATGTGCATCTATTATGCATCACCGCTACGCAACGCGTCAGCGCTCATTTGCCATGCTTAAAATGGCGGCGACAGAAGCGAGCGAGTATGAAGAACTTCACAAGGAAACACGGTAAACTATTATTTCTTTGCAAGAAAAAATATATTTCTTAGCTGACTTTATAGCAGACGGTCTCCTGAGCTTAACCAAATGTTCAAATCAGCTGGTCTGAGCTGGATTTAAAAAAATAGTTCGCCGGATGGCATACAGGCGGTTCGGACGCTTTCTTTCTTTAAATTTACGGTAGCTAAATAAACGCTTAAAAATATATATTTCTTAGCTGACTTTATAGCAAACGGGCTCCTGAGCTTAACCAAATGTTCAAATCAGCTGGATTTAAAAATCCGCGGTGTGGTTTATGAGTTACGGTATCTTGCAAACAAAAACAGCGAACCTCACAGCTAACAGCAGCTACATCCAGAGCAGGGGGCGGGCAGCGACAGAGTCAGTCCAACCAGAGGAGGCTTTTTTCGGACACATGAGCTAGAAACGGTCCAAGTACGTGGCCCTCCTCTTCCTCTTCGCTCTCTGAGTCCTCTGCTGCTGCCCATAGCGCCCACAGTGGCCGAAACTGGTACTGCACCATTTTTGCACAAAATGAAAAACGGCGAATCAGAGTGAAAACTGAGTCTAAAAATATGGGAAAAAATCCATAGATAATACGCTTCGGTGTATAATACGCAGGACATTCAAATGAGCAAAAAAAAATGCGTATTATACACCGACGAATACGGTATACTTGTCTATATTTAATCCAGGGTCTCAGAAGAAGTATGATAAAAGTTAAGGAGTGTGTGGAAGTGCACTTGTGATGTTTAGTGTGTGTTCAGAGGTCAACACACCTTCATCCTCAGCGTGAAGGTCTTCAGTGGAATCATTTCTCCTTCAGTCATGTTGAACCACAGAGATGATGATATGAAGCCCACGTCACTGTGGATCTGCAGTTCTGGGCTTGGAGCGAGATCCACCACCACCACAGACACCAGCCGCTCCCTGCAGGTGCACCTGACGTCACACTCCCCCCTGGGTGCTCTGGAGGACTCCCTGCAGGTGCACCTGACGTCCACTCCCCCCTGGGTGCTCTGGAGGACCCTCCCAGCCTCGACAACGTCACCCACTCGTGATTGAACACCCCGAGCCTCAGAAGCTGCTGTTTGCTCACAAACATACAGCTGTCCACATCCACCGCCACCCCCCGGTGACCTCTGACACTGCGCCACCGCTGCGTGTCCACCACGCAGACGTCCACCCTGCACTCCAGAACCTGCAGGGCGTCCTGCACACTTGGACCCAGAAGTCTTCTAGTGTCGAGCAGAGATCGAGTCCCACCAAGGCTGTCAGCGTACTGAGCGAAGTCTGACACACAGAGGCTGAGGGAGCTGCAGGGGAGAGGGGGGGCTGGGGGGTCCACCCAGTTCCAGCTGTCAGTCAGAACCACAGAGGTTCCAGATGTGATCCTCCCCTGTGTGACTGGACTGCACTCCAACACCAGGAGGTCCAGCAGCTGCTGCTGCACCTGCACACAGGAGGAGAAGCTCTGATCATCATGTCCTTACCTATCCTTCTGACTTGCAGTCACTTCATAAACTTCAAAAGTATTTTGTAAGAATTGTCACCAACTCTCCATATTTAGCTCCATCTCTTTAAAAAATTAGAAA
>JBBPBX010007471.1:0-46797 GCA_038048925.1 Garcialebias charrua
TTAAGTGAAGGGAAGCTGCACGCATTACAGCAGGATAATAAAACGGTGAATTTATTTGTTTGTGTGGGCGAGAAGGGGCTGCAGAACGATGAGTGCTCTCCAACAATACAGCTGAAATGAGCTGAAGAAGCTAAAAGTGCTAAAAAGAAGCAGAGCTCACCAAAACCTAAACAATGCAAGAAACTCGTTAAGTTTAAAGAAGCCAACGGCAAAACAAACAAAAAGACACTAGCTAAAAGCTAACCGTAGTTAGCTAGTGTTTTGAGGTTTTTCAAATGACTCTCAAAGTGTTTTTATAAAGAAAAAATATGTAAATGAAGTTAAATATTTAGGAAAAGTACAAACATTTTATTAGCCGACGTTTGCTGAAAGTTTTGCTACATGAACAACTAAATGAGCACAAAGTCTGCAGAGCAAAACTTGACTTCAAAGACAAAAGCATAAAACCAGCGGAAGCGTTAAATCAGCATACTCTCAGTTTATTAAGTTACATTTAGAATAAAGACAAAGGACAGAAAAATTATGGTGGAAAACCCTCAGTTATCATTTTAGATTTAAGCTAGCAGTTTTCTGACCACCTTCATGGATTTATGGTTTTAAATGTGACGTTTTCAAACTGTTTTTAACTCTTCGTGGGCTCTCAGGTTTAGAAATATCAACAGTTGGACCAACTTCCTGTCCGATGTGAGGCGATCCGTCGTGGTCGTTCCTCACGGCGAGGCTCCGTTGAGGAGGTCGTATCGGTGTTTGTCGGCTCTGCCTGGATAACAGCCGAGGCTCTTTGAGTTGAAATGCTTAGTTAGAAGCTTGAGTCTTTTTATGCTTTTACCCACTTCAACCTCCCCCATGATCCCAGTTCAGAGTCAGAGAGAGAAAGAGGAGGAAAGTGGCAGAAAACTGATGAGAAAGAAAGTTGCTGTGTTGCGACGACATCAGACTCATGTGATGCTGAAAGCGACATGAAAGTCCCGCCCCCTCACAGCTCACCATCATGAAAGTCCCGCCCCCTCACAGCTCACCATCATGAAAGTCCCGCCCCCTCACCGCTCACCATCATGAAAGTCCCGCCCCCTCACAGCTCACCATCATGAAAGTCCCGCCCCCTCACAACTCACTGACGTGAAAGTCCCGCCCCCTCACAGCTCACCATCATGAAAGTCCTGCCCCTCACAGCTCACTGACAGGCTGTAAATCACAGGGTAACACAACACTTTGATCAAACTTTGATTAACACATCAACAGTCAAATAAATTAAATAATTCATGAGCAAACAGCAGCAAGAACATCAACCATCAAAAAAAAACAACACCTGAAAATAATAATCTGAAGATTATTTTTTGTTTCTGTTCAGGAAATCTCATTTACATGGAGGGGCGGGGCTTAAAATGCTTAAAACTCCTGCCGGCCACTAGGAGGCGCTTACCTGTTGTTGCTTCAACTTCCTCCTTCTAGTCCCATCTCTAATTATAATAAATGCTGATGGGCAGATCTGAGCGTTTCTTTTGATTTTTCTTTTTCTTTTTTGGGGGGGATGTTATTGTTTGTACTTTAGGTTCTCCAAAAAAAAATCAAATAGAAAAACAACAGATAAACTTGTAAATACAAACAAATCTGCCACTAAAGCAACAAACATGAAGCTGACAGCTTTTTGTACTACAAATCCTTGATGTCTCATCAAAGAGTCCTAATAGATGGACTGGACTCGGTCCAGAACCTTCCTAACAGAACAGAACCCTCAGAGAGCTTCACAACACAGACACACACACACTGCACAGTACTGCAGGTCACACAGTTTTCTGCTTGTGTGTGTGTAAATACATAAACTACAGACACATGCATGCATGACGGTAACTGCACTTACCCAAAGCTAACATGGGCCCTGGTGGGTCAGCTGCCCTGAAACAGATAAAAATATAATTAATACTAAACGAACACACACACTGTTTATTTTTAGGGATGCACCGATCCACATTTCTCACTTCCGATCCGATACCGATACTTAAGAACTTGGTATCGGCCGATACCGATACTTTTCCGATCCGATACTGTTCAGGTATGTGAATCTGTTTAAAGAAATTTTTGTACTGAGACTATTCATTTTAACATTGTGTGAGATAAACCCAATGAAGACACTCTTGAGCCTTATAACAGGAAACTCACAAACTTTAACAGCTCACAAGAGGCAAGTCTATACCACACACATGTCCTTCTCACTCATGGTTCAGCTGGAAAAACTAAAAAACGCTAAGCATGATGGGAAAGACAACAAAATCCACTCCCCTTAACCACTAAGGGAGTGGATTTTGTTGTCTTTCCCATAATGCTTAGCAGTTTTTTAGTTTTCCAGCTTTAGGTGCATCTGGAAAACTAAAAAAACGCTAAGCATGATGGGAAAGATAACAAAATCCACTCCCTTAGTGGTTAAGGGGAGTGGATTTTGTCTATAGACTTGCTTCTTGTGTGCTGTTAAAGTTTGTGTGTTTCTTGTTGTAAGGCTCAAGAGTGTCTTCATTGGTTTTAACTCACACAATGTTAAGATGGCAGTCACAGAATATGATGGAACACTTGTTCTCTTTGAAGCTGGATCGGAAATATCGGCAGGTTGGATCCGATATCCGATACTTAAAATATGCTGGTATCGGATACCGATACCGATACTGGATCGGATCTGCCCCATCCCTATTTATTTTCACAATGATCATTATAAATGTGTGTGTCGCACAACACACACACAGGTTTTGATTAAAGCAGCAGCAGCTGAAGGTGCAGAAACAGCCGAACACATTTAGCTTCTCTACAGGAAATCACTCAGAAGACGTTTCCTCTGTGTGTGTGTGTGTGTGTGTGTGGGTGTGTGGGTGTTTTCAGAGCCTTCCACAGGCCAACATTAAATTCTGCGCGCTCCTTCCTCTCAGACGTGATTTGTTCTAGTTGCAGTAATCGTGCTCTCCTCGCCAAGTTCCCGGGGAATAAAGGAGAGTTTACGGCTCCTGCCAGGGTGGAGAAGCTGCAGGAGCATCCAGCCTCAGAGGGGAGCGTGGGAACGTCTCGCTGGGTGTGTGTGTGTGTGTGTGTGGGGGTCTTCTGAGCTGCTGCTCTGCCAAAGGCTGAGCAGCTCGTTCGGCTCCTCTGACTGAGACGTGCCTCAGATACCAACCAGCCGCTCCTCCTAACAGGACCGGGCTGAGAAGATTGGATTATTGATCCGGGTCCTCTCAGCTCTGATCCTGATCTGGGATCTGCCAACAATGATGCAACAGTTAGCCTTTAGTATCTGTCCAGAAAACTGCAGTAACATCTGGGTGTAGAACATCCTCATCAGCCCGCCGGAGAAGATTGAACTCAACTGATCAGGCTGACGAGAAACCAAGAAGCTACGAAGCAGAAGAGATTAAAGGTTCAGAATGTAACTTTTCTAACAATATATTTTTAACATATTTCTTCACTCTGTCACTACCTCCTGACATACTGATTTTAGACAAGTAATCTCTGAAAAAAACTATTGTCCCCTTGCTTCTCTAAAAGCATTTCTAAAAAGCCACAGTGACCCACCGTTAACCAGCCAATAAAAACAGAGTTTGTAACCAGCCAATAAAAACAGAGTTTGTAACCAGCCAATAAAAACAGAGTTTGTAACCAGCCAATAAAAACAGAGTTTGTAACCAGCCAATAAAAACAGAGTTTGTAACCAGCCAATAAAAACAGAGTTTGTAACCAGCCAATAAAAACAGAGTTTGTAACCAGCCAATAAAAACAGAGTTTGTAACCAGCCAATAAAAACAGAGTTTGTAACCAGCCAATAAAAACAGAGTTTGTAACCAGCCAATAAAAACAGAGTTTGTAACCAGCCAATAAAAACAGAGTTTGTAACCAGCCAATAAAAACAGAGTTTGTAACCAGCCAATAAAAACAGAGTTTGTAACCAGCCAATAAAAACAGAGTTTTTAACCAGCCAATAAAAACAGAGTTTGTAACCAGCCAATAAAAACAGAGTTTTTAACCAGCCAATAAAAACAGAGTTTGTAACCAGCCAATAAAAACAGAGTTTGTAACCAGCCAATAAAAACAGAGTTTGTAACCAGCCAATAAAAACAGAGTTTGTAACCAGCCAATAAAAACAGAGTTTGTAACCAGCCAATAAAAACAGAGTTTGTAACCAGCCAATAAAAACAGAGCTTGAATTTGAATCAGCCAATAAAAACAGAGCTTGAATTTGAATTTCAGCAGAGCCAGAGCCATATATGGCTCTGAGGGGGAGGGACCAGAAACGTGTCTCTGTTCAAAATTTTCCTAAGTTCCAGCGTGTTCCAGAAATTACATACTGAACCTTTAAAGTGAAGAACATCTCTCCCGTCTTTAGTCAGATTCACCCACAAGAGTTCAACTTGGCAACTTCTGGCCGACAGACGACCCTCGAAGAGAAATGTGAGCCCAGCTTCCACTGGCTGAACCTTCTGAAGGTCATTAGAAAGGTTAAACCTGGACTTCTGAAGCTGAAGGTGTTTCTCTTCCCACCCGGGAGACTTCATCACTTCAATAATCATCGTAGAATCATCCTTGACGTTGAACACACGGGTTCATTTTGAGTCAACGTTCAGTTCGTCTTCTGATCTGTTTAGTCCAGATGTTCTGGGTTCACCTGTTTGAGTGGGCTCGAGCTCCAGTCCAGATGTTCACCTGCTGCTTGTCTCCAGCAGGTGAGGACACGTCGTCCCTCTGTCTTTCCAAACGGTCAAACAGGAAGCAGCCAGACTTGCTGCTCATCGGAGACGAGTTTTAGAGTTTCCCAAGTGAGACGTGAAACGTTCTCACTGTGCCAACATTTCAGACCTCCTCCACGTTCAGCGGAACCAAACCGTTCCTCCCTGCAGCCTCTGAAGTGTGACGTCTGTCACGTTCTTCTTTTTTCATTAACAGACCCGTTCAGGTCGTAACCTTTGACCCTTCAAACACCAGGTGCATCTCTGGCTGCAGGGATCAGTTCTGCTCTACTTCAGTCTTGATGCAAATGACGCCTCCTCGGCTTAATTGGAGACGAAAACATTCACTGAACTGCAAACATCTGGCTGCTCAGCTAACAACGATAATAAAATCAACCTTGTCGCCTTGATGATGGACTGTGGACGCACGTCTCATCCCAAACTAAGAGCCCTGATGTGCAGCGGGTTAAAGCAGGAGGCCATGGAAGCGATCAATAAGAGACGGTTTGTGCGACGGAGCAAAGATGTCTTCCGTCTTTGACCCTAACCTGTTTGAGTTCATCTGATGAACTTCAATATTTTAACTGAAGATGATTTATTCAGAATCGCACAAATAAAAGAAATGCTCTACCGAACACGAAACAGATGCAGGGAAAAAGTAAAAATATTAAAAAACACGAACGGATATAAAACCCTGACCTGAATTAGCCACGTAAAACACAAATACGACAATATTAATAAAAAATGTGCACAAATGGTCGTTTAGTCGGACATCGGCTCCTTAAACGAGGTTAATTTAAGATGTTTTTCTCTCTGGCTCACGTTGTTGTGATGGTAATGTAAAATTAATGTACCGGTAGGAAGCCTGAAATGATAAACTTCCTTTCTCTGGAGAATCTTCATCCAGCAACAAAACTGAAGCAACATTTAAAATTCCCACTCGAGGCTCAGCTTCACATGTTCCAAAGGATTCTCGTGAGCAGACGTCCACAAAACAACAGAAAGACGAGTGTTTGTGGTTTGGACGGAGTCAGGAGGTTTATTTTGTGCAGAAGCTGCTGCAGCGTTTGGACCAGGGGTCACCAACCTTTTCGAGACTGAGAGCTACTTCGTGGGTACGGAGTCATACAAAGGGCACCAGTTTGATAAACTCTTCGGGAATAACAAAGCGTAAATTGAAAAAGATGTAAAATAAACATATTTTTAAGAACATATTTTTAAGCTAGACATTTTTAAATATATATAAATACAAAAAAAAAGAATAACAACTGAATAAAATGACATTTTAAATGCAGCTTAGTAGTGAGTTGTGCTATTTTTAGAGCAGGTCTGGGGGCACCTCAAATGGTCCTTGGGGGCACCCGGGTGCCCGCGGGCACCACGTTGGTGACCCCTGGTTTGGACGGACCTTTAGACTCTAACAAATGACAGCGAGATTTTGAATTTGAGTTTTGTTAAATGTTTTCTGTGTGCACTTTTTAAATAATAAAGGTTGAACATGTAAAATGCTGCTCTGTTGCTGTTCATTTGTTAAGTGAGAAGACTGGAAAATGTTGAGAGTTAATCTAAAAAAGCTAAGTCTGGTCCTCTGGACATTCAAAAAACAAAACAAAGCAAAATAATTGTAGAAACGTTTCGTCTTTCGTCCGAAAGACTTCCTCAGTCTGAGCTGCTGTGTTCAGCTCAGTCTTATAAATAGCACCCTCTCACAGTGGATCAACCAGTTGGCTGATGTTTCGGCTGTCATCAGCCAACTGGTTGATCCACTGTGAGAGGGTGCTATTTATAAGACTGAGCTGAACACAGCAGCTCAGACTGAGGAAGTCTTTCGGACGAAAGACGAAACGTTTCTACAAATTTTTTTGCTTTGTTTTGTTTTTTGAATGTCCAGAGGACCAGACTTAGCTTTTTTAGATTTTTTTCTACCTGGATTATTGAGCATGCATCAGGGTATGTTGAGCTAACATATTCTTTTGTTTAAAACACATGGTTAAAACTACATCTGATATATTTTGCACTGTTTTGCACTACAAGAAAGAAGCCTAATACCGTACAGTACTTGATTTGTTTTTATTTAAAAACTCTGGAGCTAGCAGTGGATTTTCTTCATTGTGTTTTTGTGGTAAAGCAGTTTTCAAAAATAAATGCTGGAAAAATTACACCTTATGCTTTTTTTTTCATTCATATTGCAAGTTTTTCACCAAAAACATATAATATATCGTTGCCACCACCCATCACAGCCACCTAGAAAGGCCCCCAGACCAGGATTTGATCCAACAACCTCGCTGAGATGCGGCAGCTGTGCTGTCCCCTTTGTTTTCAAGTTACCCAACAAGACAAAAGGATAGAGGGTGTTTCCAAGTCCACTCTTTGCTCTGCGACTGTGTGTGTGTGTGTGTGTGTGAATAAAACAAAGATGGCTGCACATTTTTATGATGCTCACACACGTTCAGAGATTATTCTTGGAGACTCAAACAGAAAAGCGACGACGAACATGTGCACAGTTTGGAACGATCACCGTGTCTGTTTTAACATCGCAAGCTTCTTGTTGAGCCTGGTTCTGCTAAAGGTTTCTTCCTCATGAGGGAGTTTTTCCTTTCCACTGTCGCCTTCATGCTCAAGATGAGAGTTCTGTGATGGAATTCAACTCAAAGCAGCTCCTCAGATAAATGTTAAATTATTGTTTTTATATATGAATGTTTCTGTTCAGTGCCCTGAGACGACATTGGTTGTGACTTGGCGCTGTATAAATAAACTGAAATGAATTGTTCACTGACGGTGTCAACTTGTTTTGTTGGGACTGTTTAAACTGAGGAACGTTCGCACTGTCCTTGTAAACTAAAGTACATCTATTTCATCACATTCCAACCACTGGAGAGAGTTTTAAAGAACTGACGATCAGGACAAAGACAGTTCATCTGTAATCCTCTCAGGTGTCAGACAGAAAATTGAGTCTGCACACGGTGAACCTGGAGCAATAAGAAAGTCTGCTACATTTACTGAAAGAGACATCCCCGAGTGTTCTTCTGCACATAAGATAAAAGTTTGACTTTTATTAGACAGAAGACAGAAACGGATTGCTTCACTGCATTTCTCATTTCACCTGATAACAAGCGTCTGTCAGGTCGATCCTGCTCATAAACTGCTCACCTGAACAGGTTATGAATTATTTCTAATGGTAGACTGAACGCTCTCATAATGATGAACACAAGCTTGAGCATCATAAATCTATGACATTTTTAACTCTTAGTAGTATTTTAAATGTGTTTTTTTCTCATAACTCACTCGTCATTAATTTGTCTGTGCAGAGCTTGGTGTCATTACTCACACGGTGAAGAATGAGCCACTGATCAGAGCCTACAATAAATCCATTCAGAGCTGGAGCGCCTTGTCTTCAGTCAGGTTAAAGGCCAGACCTGAAGCCTCCACGTCGCCTCTGTAGCTCTGAAATGTGACTGAAGCGGAGCATCGTTTAACAAAGGAGCAGGAAGAACCGAGCATGATCAGCACCGCAGGTGGTCTAAGTCCTGCATGCACACAGAAACATAAAGCCATGTGTTGTAACCTACACTGAACATGTAGCATGTCAGCCTCCGCACCGCAGCAGCTTTATTCATAAAGCACTTTAAACCCCCGCAGAACCAAAGAGCTGTAATAAAACCAACAGCAGTCACAACACAATAAAAACACATGACCAAAAACAACCTTGCATGAAAAACAAAGAGCAAACTATTCAATAATAATAATGTCTTTTCCTGTCATCTGTGTATGTTTCCCATACACAGACGAAATACGTCTCTGCATTTAACCCAACCACCACCAGGTGGTGCAGTGAGCAGCCAGAAAGCGCCCGGGGAGCTGGAGAATTAGATGTGCACTCACACCCCAAGGTGTGTAGTGGCCGGGGCGCGAACCTGCGTCCTTCGGGTCCCAAGTCGGAAGCCCTGCCACTACACCAATGATTGTTAGTCTTTAGTTAGTCAGGTCTTCTGACCTGAGAAAACCGGGGGAGGCGTACAGGTGTAGCAGCCTGGTGAGAAGAGGTGAGACCATTTAAAGCTTTAAAAAAACAACTTTTTGTAATTAATCTGAAATCGAAATACTTTTTGTTTGACTTTCACAGACTCACTCTTTTGCAGTTTTTCAATAACTGTCAACTTTAATATTACTCACGTGATTGGGACGATACGAGATTTAAATGTTAATGAAAACATACTTCAGACAGGTGCCGCCATTTTTAGTTTTCTCCCAGTAAGCTGTATTGCCAGTCCAAAATAACTACATTACCCAGAAAACAACAGTGCTTCTGGCTGCTGCTTTCTGCTGAAATGGAACATTAGTCAACTTAGTCATAGTGACTTTGGCGCTCAGTGGATGCAGAGAGCTGATCAGAACCGGACCAGAACTACTTCCAGCCTCATCCGTCAATCGGAGTGCTGTTTGCCGTCCAAATGATACAATTTAGAATCAATATTCACTTTGACCCCCAGGTTTGTGACTGCCTTCGTATTTTGAGTCAATGAATGGGAGGGCATGTTTGTCCTTTTTCCACCTGTGCTCAGCTCTACAGCCATTAGACATGACAGCTCGAGTTTCATCTTTTAACCAGGGCTCAGATCTGGTTTTAATGAAGCCACAGAGTTCAAAACAGTTCTGCAGGTGAAGTGAAATCAGGAGCTCAGCTCCTCAGTGGTGGTACACAGACTCTGGGATGACAGTTCTGATTAAAAGCATCTGAAAACTGACCGGCAGTGGGGGAGTTAAAAACACAACAGAGATTGAACTGTGGTACAAATGAGCATTACCGTACATGCCTACCAGTATTTGTGCTTTCAGCTATCTTGTGTTATACCAGAAACTAGATAGTACTTACCTTGTGTTCTCTTTGTATTTTCAGTATCTGCTTCCTATGATCCATCTGTTCCTGGACCTTCCTTTGAACCTTTGAGACCTCAGCTGTTCCAACCACTTGCCATCTACTACCTCTACCTTTGGCGCTCTCCTACCTTGGACTGGACCCATTGGAACCCTCTGCTTTCCTCTCGACACTCCAACTCCTTCTACTACCTGTAAGACAGAAACTACCAACTACTGTATTTACCATTCTTTGATCTTCGTCATCCTGACTCGTCTCATTCCCCAGGTTTCCCCTGTTGTCTATAGATTAATATTAATTCACTGTAAATAAAGCACTTTAATTCATTTGAGTCTTAGAGTCTATTCTCTCAGTTCTTATTCTCTGGGTATTCCACTAAACGTTACAAAATCTCCAAGTTAAAAACAAGTAGACCAAAAAGATAAAACCAGATCAAGAGTGTGTTAATGTTCCTGAGTGGGACCAGCCACAGACTACACAAGACTGAGAGTCATTGAGGTTTAAAAAGGCCTTTGTTGAACCAGAACAACATGAACATTAAAATCACAAACAATAAGAATCCAGACATAAATTCAGTCAAGAAATCTGAGGTCATTTACAAAGTCCTTGTATCTGGGAGGTGTAGAGCCGCCCAACTCAAACAAGTTCAGTTCAAAGCTACTGGCTAAGAATGATGAGAGATGCTTACATTTATAGTGATTCATAAAGATAGTCACTATACCTACTCCTCAGCCTGATATCCATGGAAATAGGAGCAACCCACCAGGAAAAGTTCATTAAAAATGCCAAACTCACCAACAGACAGCCAAGTCTCAGTTACGCACCAAAAATCTAGTCCTCTGGACATAGATGAGGTCCATGGGTCTGGGGAAACACCCCATCCAAGACAACATCAGGTACCAACTAGGTGCTGACAAATTCTGAAAACACCAAGAAAAGATGAAAATAGCCACCACTACATACTCCTCCCATAAGCATCCCAGTGCTGCTTTTTTTCACCAGCCCACTGCTACGTTTACTGCAGCGACGGGTGCGATCACTCTGGGGAGGTTGCTGTGGCGGTTCTGAGGTGGGGCCAACAAGAGCCGGTGCCCGTGTAACACGGAGCCTGGCCCTACCTGTGGCCCGTCCTCCGAGCAAGAAGCGGAACCAATGCTCATGGCACATACCGATACCAGCCTTGTTTACGTATAGGATTTTTGAGCCAACCTGCCAATATTTTCCGATTTATGATGCACGTTGGCTTCAAGCTATGGAATGGATTTCCTGAACGGAGGCGTGTCTCATGAACCCAGAGTAACAAGACCTGCCTCAAATTCAGGAAATCCATTTCATAGTTTGCAGCCAGCTACAGCGTGAGGACTGAGTGGTACTTAGTTGGGCTTGCTGGTGAAGATTCTCAGTCGTCCAGGACATGATAAAATCAAAAAAGGCGTTCAATACAGAACAACTGGACTTTATTTGTAACAGAAGAAGTTTAGCTTCCCAGTTGGGCTTGTTTTGGGCTTGTTTTCAAAGAGCGGGTCGTTTGTTTTGGGATTGTTTTCATGGGGCTGGTCGCTTGTTTCTGTTGCAAGATCTGGCAACACTGGGGAGTAGCATCTTAGCTAGCAGCTAGCCGACATTTCATCGTAACAAAGTAACATGTCCGCTGTGTGGAAGTATTTTACACTAAACACCGCAAGACAACAACGTTCAATGTTTGCAGAACCATAGCGCCACATTAAACCGCGCTCAAGTTAGTTTTACGCCGGACATTCGAGCTCCTGGGCTTCAGCTGTGTTTTTCTTTTTCAATGCGGGATGGGCGCTCTGATTCCGGGCAGCTGCTTTCAGCTTGCCCCTGGAGCTTTGTGGTGAACAGCTACATTATGAAGCAATGTAAAATACTAAAAACAGGAACATGTCTGTGTTGATTTATGCCATGAACTTAGCAGATGTAAAGCTATTTAATATTTAATTTAATTAATTTATTCATTTAAAAGAGAATTTACCAAATTTAAGAGAGTACTTTTGTGCAGCCCAACTCAGACATGTTATATGCTGGTGCACACTGGATTACATGGCCAAGTGGAAAGAAATAGAGAAGGAATTTGGAGGATACCCAATTCAAAGCGTTATCGGGGACAAAGATATATATGAGAAAATCAAGAAATATATGGATCCGATTACAATCTTTACAATGGATATATGGTTTAAAACACTGAAAAAATACAAGATTAATAACGAAATGAAGATGCTCAGGTGGGTAGCGTATGATAGCGATTTCAAACCAGCAGTATATGATAACGGGTTTAAACAATGGATCAACAAGGGAGTCACAGGGTGGTACACACTTCAGAAAGATGGGGAGCTTGAGAGTTTTCAAAAACTGAAGGAGAAGTATAATTTAGATAACCACAAATTTTACAGGTACCTACAGTTAAGAGATTATTATAGAACAGAAATCAGGTGGGATCCCTCTGTTGAAGTGAATGGCTTGATGCAAATTGTGATAAATTCATTTAGTGGAACAAAAATTAAAATCATCTCTACTTTATATCAAAAACTGAGGATGAATAAGCATTCAACTAAGTATATTAAAGAGAAATGGGAATCAGAACTTAATGTGATAATTTCAGATGAAGATTGGCTAGACATGTGGAAAATGCATCAGACATCTACCAATTCACGGATATGGAGGGAATTCACATGGAAAAATCTAATAAGATTTTTCATTACACCTAAAGTCAAAAATACATATAGTGACACCAATCTGGGGTGCTGGAGAAATTGTGGATCTTTGAATGCCGATCATGCACACATATTTTGGAACTGTTCTAAAATTGTTCAATTTTGGGAAAATGTACATGAAACGCTAAATAAGATTTTGGGATATGATATTCCCTTGAGTAGTAGGGTACTATATCTGTGCAATTTTCACGGTACCAATATAAGGGGAAAGGACAAGTATCTGATCAAGATAATGTTAATAGCCTGTAAGAAAGCTATTACGAGGAACTGGGGAAAGACTGACACCCCGAGCCAAGAACAATGGACTGGCATAATAGAAGAAATCTACATTATGGAGAAACTGACGCATCGACTGAGACTTCAACAGACACAAATGGACAAAAAATGGAAGAAATGGACAATATTTAAAGGCGAGAGATAGTGACAACAAATAGAGAATAATCTAACTACTGTATACCAGATAAGTCAAAAGTTGATTAGAATAACGACACCCAAGCAAAAGTTCTGTATATAGTGATGTTCAGTGTGTAATGTTCATGTATGTAAAAAATTTGGAAAATTCCAATAAACAAAAAAATATATAAAAAAGAGACAAAATAAAACAAATTAATCAAAAAGAAAACATTGAATGAAAAGAGTGCAGAAAGAAGAAAACAATCTTATATCACCCCCTTATTTAAAATAATATATAAAATAACTTTAAAGAAACAATCACTTAACTCCATATCTGTAAAATTAACTGAATTATAACCATTTTTGAGTTGGCTTATTTCAATTGCCTGCTGCAGCCATCTTCAATTCAATTGTACCCAAAAGTTAATCAGCAGTAAAGAAACATCAGTTTATTATTCTTGAAAGATTTTTCAAAATCTGTCCAGCGGGAATGAGATTTTGCTAACAGACCGACTCCATTGATTCCAAATAAATGACGTTATAATTTTAAAGAAAGATCTTATGCATTCTGAAAGTCCTTTGAATATGCTTTGGGAATGAGTCTCAGCTACTACCACACCAAATTTTATCTAAATTTTTTGTCAAATTGACTAGAGTTGTAGTCAATTTTGTGTTGTTTAAGTTCAGTTAGCTGTGGCAGCCATCTTGAATTGGATGTACTTTAAAAGTCAACCAGTCGTAGAGAGCCATTCAGTGATTATTTCTTGAAAGTTTAATCAAAATCTGTTCAGTTGTTCATAAGATATTTTGCTAACAAACAGATGCAGAATACAAACATAATTGTTGACTTTTGGAGGCATGTGATGAAAAAGAGACTGGGTGAAAGTAACTACTTAAAAGTTTTAAGTAGTTACACGTTTTGTGTTAGCAGAATTCGCACCACCAAGAGAAGATTAATCTTCTCTATACAGACAAGTACAGTGTATACAAATATATTCATGCATGTCCAAAAGGGCAACTTGAGGTAAGTTTTATTAATGTTGGATAAGTTTCTTAGTTACAATTAAATCATGCTAACACAAAATCTGAATCTTGACTCATTTGTTGATCGGTTTGCCAGAAATCATCAAAATCGCAGAATACAGTTGCTATGATAGTGGGGCAGCCAATGTTGTTATATAATTTTGGACTGAGAAACTGAACCAAGACTTCACATAACAGTTACGGTATTTTCATTATCATTTTATTTGGTTATTAATATCTTTTCTTCAGTCAATACAAATATTGTCTGTAAAATGTTTTATATTTTTCTCATTTGATTTTTTAAACCATTTCCTTTGGTTACAATGGTTAATCCCTGCTTTAAAAAATAAAAGAGTCAAGTAAGATTTCGAATCTGTCTTTTTCTCCGAGATGAACGTTCCCCTCTGACAAAACCTCTGGCCCCAGCTAGGCCCCACCAGTACAACTGGTCTAGAACCGCCACTGGGAGGTTGCACCCGGACACACAGAGAAATGTTGGAATACCCGAAAGAAGCAGGGACAGATTTATTCTTGGTAAAGTCCTGCTTCACAAGATCTCAAAATCAAAGTCAAAGTCGAAGTCAACTTTATTGTCAGAACTGCAATATGTACAGGGCATATACAGGATTGAAATTGCGTTTCTCTCAGTCCCTCGGGGCAACAGTAACCATTTAAACACTAAAACACTAAAACATTTAATAAACGTAAGCATAAAATAGTAAAAGTGTAACACTGTCCTGAGTTTTTACATAGTAGTTTAAAAGTATGACAATTTACACAAACACTACAACACTAAACATTTAATGAACATAAGCATAAAATGAAATAAGAAAAGTGTAATACTGTCCTGAGTTTTTGCATAGTAGTATAAAAAGTATTGTCTTGTATGACAATACAAGACAAGAATCTTGCTTATATGTCTTGGACACTCGGGTGAAGAGAGGGGCGGAGCTGTCAACTGACCACTACCTGGTGGTGAGTTGGCTCAGATGGTGGGGGAGGATGCCGGTCAGACCTGGCAGGCCCAAACGTATTGTGAGGGTCTGCTGGGAACGTCTGGCAGAGTCTCCCGTAAGACGGAGCTTTAACTCCCACCTCCGGGAGAGCTTTGAACACGTTCCGAGGGAGGCGGGGGACATGGAGTCCGAGTGGGCCATGTTCCGCGCCTCTATTGTCGAGGCAGCTTATCGGAGCTGTGGCCGCAAGGTTGTTGGTGCCTGTCGTGGTGGCAACCCTCGAACCCGGTGGTGGACACCGGCAGTGAGGGATGCTGTCAGGCTGAAGAAGGAGTCCTATTGGGCCTTTTTGGCTTGTGGGACCCCGGAAGCAGCTGATAGGTACCGGCAGTCCAAGCGGCATGCGGCTCGGGTGGTTGCTGAGGCAAAAACTCGGGCGTGGGAGGAGTTCGGAGAGGCCATGGAGAATGACTTCCGTACGGCTTCGAGGCGATTCTGGTCCACCATCCGGCGTCTCAGGGGGGGAAAGAGGTACGCGACCAACACCATTTATGGTGGGGGTGGCGTGCTGCTGACCTCAACTCGGGATGTTGTGAGTCGGTGGGCGGAATACTTCGAAGACCTCCTCAATCCTACTGGCACGTCTTCCACTGAGGAAGCGGAGCCTGGGGACTTTGGGTCGGGTTCTCCGATCTCTGGTGCTGAGGTCGCCGAGGTGGTTAAAAAGCTCTGCGGTGGCAAGGCTCCGGGGGTGGATGAGATTCGCCCGGAGTTCCTTAGGGCTCTGGATGTTGTAGGGTTGTGTTGGCTTACGCGACTCTGCAATATCGCGTGGACATCGGGGGCAGTTCCCTTGGATTGGCAGACTGGGGTGGTGGTTCCCCTATTCAAAAAGGGGGACCGTAGGGTGTGTTCCAACTATAGGGGGATCACACTCTTAAGCCTCCCTGGTAAGGTCTATTCAGGGGTTCTGGAGAGGAGGGTCCGTCGGATAGTCGAACCTCGGATTCAGGAGGAGCAGTGTGGTTTTCGTCCTGGTCGTGGAACACTGGACCAGCTCTACACCCTCAACAGGGTCCTGGAGGGTGCGTGGGAGTTTGCCCAACCAGTTTACATGTGCTTTGTGGACTTGGAGAAGGCATTCGACCGCGTCCCTCGGGGGGTTCTGTGGGGGGTACTCCGGGAGTATGGGGTACCAGGCCCTTTGATAAGGGCTGTTAGGTCCCTGTACGACCGGTGTCAGAGCTTGGTCCGCATTGCCGGCAGTAAGTCAGGCTCGTTTCCGGTGAGAGTTGGACTCCGCCAAGGTTGCCCTTTGTCACCGATTCTGTTCATAACTTTTATGGACAGAATTTCTAGGCGCAGCCAAGGTGTTGAGAGGATCCGTTTTGGTGACCTTAGAATCGCTTCTCTGTTTTTTGCAGATGATGTGGTCCTACTGGCTTCATCAGTTCGTGATTTACAACTTTCACTGGAGCGGTTTGCAGCCGAGTGTGATGCGGCCGGGATGAGGATCAGTTCCTCCAAATCCGAGGCCATGGTCTTGAGCCGGAAAAGGGTAGCATGCCCTCTCCGGGTCGGGGAGGAGGTCCTGCCCCAAGTGGAGGAGTTTAAGTATCTCGGGATCTTGTTCACGAATGAGGGAAAACTGGAGCGTGAGATCGATAGGCGGATAGGTGCAGCGTCCGCAGTGAAGCGGGCGCTGTACCGGTCTGTCGTGGTGAAGAGAGAGCTGAGTCAAAAGGCAAAGCTCTCAATTTACCGATCGATCTACGTTCCCACCCTCATCTATGGTCATGAGCTTTGGGTTATGACCGAAAGAACAAGATCTCGGATACAAGCGGCTGAAATGAGTTTTCTCCGCAGGGTGTCTGGACTCTCCCTTAGAGATAGGGTGAGAAGCTCAGTCATCCGGGAGGGACTCGGAGTAGAGCCGCTGCTTCTCCACATCGAGAGGAGCCAGTTGAGGTGGCTCGGGCATCTGGTTAGGATGCCTCCTGGACGCCTCCCTGGTGAGGTGTTCCGGGCATGTCCCACCGGGAGGAGACCCAGAGGAAGACCCAGGACACGCTGGAGGGACTATGTTTCTCGGCTGGCCTGGGAACGCCTTGGGATTCCCCCGGAGGAGCTGCTCCAAGTGGCTGGGGAGAGGGAAGTCTGGGCCTCCCTACTTAGGCTGCTACCCCCGCGACCCGACCCCGGATAAGCGGAAGAAGATGGATGGATGGATGGAGTATAAAAAGTATATCTATAAAATAAACTGAAGGTTCTAGCATTGACATTTGCAAAGAGTGGCAAAGCAGCATATGAGTTAATGTACACAGTATATGCATGAGGTAGTTGATGTTGGTATAGAGGCAAAGTGGCATATGCAGTAAGGCGCATAAGGCACATTGGGCATCCTTAAATAAGGCTAGTCAGAGAATGCTGTATATGTATCAGCGGTAGTGTAGATATAAAAGTAATGCAAATGTAAACAGTAGTAATAAATGTAAACAGTAGTAATAAATGTAAACAGTAGTAATAAATGTAAACAGTAGTATGACTATAGGCAGTAATGTAATACAAACATTAGTGCAAATATATAGTGCAAACTGAATGAGCACATGACCGAGAGTTTAGTCTGGCATAAAGTTGAAGATCCAGCAGTATTTGGCGATTGTACATCAACAGAACTGACATCAAAAACCTGCTCAACCCAAGTAAAACAAAGAAATGAAACATGGGTAGTGATGGACGGCAAGCCACACACACTGGCACATCGTGGTTCTTTAAACATCAGCTCCTGACAGCAGCAGGAGGAAAGGCCTCGATCTGATCGTAGGGACTTCATCTCACAGCGACACATTTACACCTTATTCAAGAACAGCTCAACTCCTCAGAGGTGAGAAACAGTTCCACAACATGGCGTTCCTCAAGTGAAACTGTTGGTTTTCCACACTTCCCAGATATAGACTGTTTTTATTGACTCTATTCATTCATCCATCCATTATCTTTTACCCACTTCTTCCTTTGTCCAGCAGTCACTGTGCGAGAGGCAGGGGACACCCTGGACAAGTCTAGTCCAACACAGGGACACATAAGAGACAAACAAGACAAACAACCATTCACTCTCTCATCTAGGCACAATTTAGAGTTACCAATCAGTCTAACATCAGCCTACGCTGATATTGACTTTATAAAAGCATTTTTTTGTTACAGCTGCAGAGGTTTTTAAAGGAGAACGTGGACACTGACTAAATGCTAAACACAGCTGGATTGCTCTCCCAGCTGAATAAATCCTCTTTGCCATTGATGAGTGCGGTCCACTCAGCTCTCCTCTTCCCAGTTCTTCTCAGGTGGAGATGATTTCACGGCGGTGGAGACTGCCATGTTTACCTGCTCTGTGGGCGGGACCTTCAATGCAAAGTGGGTGGGATCGCAACTGGTCAATGTGTTTGAGCCACTCCACCCGTTGTGTCCTTAATCGCCCTATAATTGACTTTGATTTCTTTACCTTGTCCCGGCACTGCTTATAAGTCTGGTTGTAGCCATGCTGCACCATCATCTCTGATATCTCTCAGTAAATCTGCTCATTTCTTGTGGCGCCCTTTGTCAACACGATGAGGAAGTGGAGGTTCTGATGTAGTTTGCAGGTCATCCAGTGATGTAACAGTTGCTGTCTGCTCACGTCTGAACCGGCCCCTTGGTGAAGTCCACTTGGAACCATGAACAAGGTGGTTCCAGTGGTGTAGTCTACGTGATACGCAGGTATACGCCGTATACCCACTAGAAAAGCTTGGGGATTTCCGTATAACCACTTAAATGTGCCAAATGATACGTAACGTGACAACAAACACGCGTTGCATAAAGATAGATTATGTTCGCTGCTCATAAGGACTCTTCACTGCGCCGCAACTCTCGCGGTTGCCATGGTTTCGTGTTCCTCTGTTGTACGTGAGGCTCACAGCCATTGGCTGAGCTGAGCTCACTACCATAGTTCTCTGCTCTGTGATTGGTTTCTTAAGAAGCTCCTTTATGATTGGCTGCTCGGGATGCAGGCGGGCGACAGACGGACGGTGTAGAGCATTTTCGCTAAGTACGCTAACGACGACAGACTCAAAATGAAAAGGAAACAAGCTACACTTTTTGAATGTTTTTATAAACCAGCTGAACCCGAAGCTACAGAGACAACATTAGAAGAACCTACCAGTTCGACGGCCGAAACCAGCCATAATGAGGTTGATATCTGCATTTCCCCAGGTAAGTGTCGGCTAGTACAAGTTAGCTGAAGCTAGCTCAAGCAGCAAGTAACTGCATGTTTTTATCGACCTTTTCTGATGCCAAACTCCAAAATGCGCATCAAGAAACCTTGATGGAAACACGGTTACTGTCCAGAATTTTACAGTAACATTTCATATAAATAAATATGTGAATATAAAAATGATTTGTTTGTGACAAAGTCTGTCACTCCAATAATCAACAAAATGCTATGCTTTTTACTCTGTTTTAAAACTCCTTGTTTCATTTTTAGATCCAAATTGGCCAGCCTTGTGGAGTGAAAGTCAGGCTCGGGAATTTAAAAACAGACATCCCTGGTTGGAATGGAGGAACAAAAAATTAGGTAAATATAAAAAAATATGGGAACCAATTTGTATATAAGGTTTAATTGATATATTTCCAACATTAACATATTATGACTTGATAATTTTAAAATAGTCTGATAATCATATCTTTCAAAAGTTTAGTACAGTATATTACATGAGAAATTATATATACAGTATATATGTGTGTGTGTGTGTGTGTGTGATCATTTCATTTTCACGTTTTAGTTGGTCATAATGCAAAAGTGTATGCAAGTAATAATGAAAGGTAATAATGAATGTAATTGTCGACACATGCTTACAGTCTAGTGAATCAGTAGATTCTAGTATTATTACTGGTATCAGGAAATATTAAAAAATATACAATTATGACAATTTTTATTTACTTCCTGCAGGATGTGCTGTTTGCAGTACCATAACGTCAACTGGTGTCCTGACTGAAAAGAGGGTCTCCATATCGGAGGAGTGGGCCTCCTTCAAGATCCAGTCATCAGGCTCAGGTTTGTTGTGCATTTATTAAAATGTAAGCATCACAGACATTTTGCAATGTTAAATATGCTTAAAATTCAAAATAAATTGTCAATTACATTGCACTACATTGCATTTTTGTCTCTAAATGTCCTGATTCATCTCAGTAATCTAGGTAGAAAAAGGAAAATTAAGTACCGGTAGGTCCTCCGGACAGGTTTTTGTCTCTAAGCACAGTATACCCACTACAAAAATGTAGACTACATCACTGGGTGGTTCCATAAACCAGGCTGAGTGGGGTGGTACCGGAAGTAGGGAAGCCTTTAACTGGTGCCTTGTCGTGTGGAGCCGAGGAGGGTTGAGACAGTGTCAAAGCATCAATAGGAACACAGTGACCTTTTCTCTTTTGTTCTGATTAGAAACCTGAGTAATGACATTTTAATAAGCTGGAGTTGCCCGTGGCGAACGACAGAGTGTCTCCAGAATGAGCGCTGAACCATGCAGGCCACGTCCCGACTTTTACTGACAATTAATATTGATTAAGTGATTGGATAGAGAGGCAGCTGCAGGCCTCTCAGCTGCATCACGAGTGAAAGCTGCACCTTTCAGCAACAACAGAGATCTTCATGTACAACGTTAAGGTTAAAGCCTAGTTTGAATCGGTGCAAACCAAACACAGAGAGGGTGGGCTACTGGATAATTACACCCTGATTGAATGTTTCATTTTCAACAAATTTGGCCTTAGTTTAAAAGAAGAGACAAAAACATCTGCTTTTTAATAAACAAGATTCAGACAAATAAAGCTAATCATACACAAGCTCCAGCTGAAAGCAGATGTGATTTAAAAAAAAGTCTACACAGGAAAACGATGAATGTATCAGATAGGGGTGCAGGAAAAAAATATTTTTTTTAAAGAATCGAGATTCTTAGTCCTGGCGATTCAGAATCGATTCTAAAAGCCCCAAAATCGATTTTTTTTTTTTTTTTTACATTAAAACCCAAAAGATAAAGAAAATAAAACCATATCTCATAGTATATGAAAGAATACATAAAATGAAAGGTGGCAGAAAGAAGAAGAAATCTGACCCGAACCAGTGACCTCCAGGACCCGATAAGGATAAAGCGGGTAAAGATGATGGATAGATGGCTTTTGTTGAAAAGATTTACCAAACAAATCTTTTAAACAAAATCCATCCATACACATTTGAAACATGGATGAATGCAATATGATTTTGAAGTCTATTTTATTTTGAGTTAAATGTTTATGCAATACAGTAGGCTGAAATCTTTGTTTACGTTTGTATTTTGAATTATTTGTGATGGACTGGAGACATGTCCAGGGTGTCCCCTGCCTCTCGCACAGTGACTGCTGGATATAGGCACCAGTGACCTCCGGGACCCGATTAAAGCTGCTGCATTCTATTCATATACCCATCTGCTCACAATTCAGGCTGCTGTATTTATACTGTATTATTTGACATTGTTAATGTTTGCTACAAGCATACATTATTGTTTTAAATAAAGGTTTTATTTGTTTACATTATTGTTTAATCTTTTCATGATTTCAATTGAAAATCGTTTCAGAATTGAAAATCGTTTCAGAATCGAAAATCTATTCTGAATCGAAAATCGATCCTGGAATTAAAATCGTTTTAGAATCGAAAATCGACTTTTAATCAAATCGGTGCATCAAAAATCGGAATCGAATCGATTCTCCAGACACTGAGAGATTCGCACCCCTAGTATCAGGTCTGATATAATGCAAGTTTTACCTCCTGCGATGTAAAACCAATTAACCAGAATATTGTAAAATAATGCATCTAATTCACACCTTGTTTTTTTTTTTCCCAGGTGCTGCAAATGCATCACAGTTAGATTAACTTGTTAAATTCACATTTTATTTCATTTCCCTGCTGGTTTCTCTTCTTCAGTCGGAACACGACGGTTTCCTGTATCGTAGCGATTTGCAGAGAAATGAAAACTTCCGGTCCTCTTGTTGAATGTAGAAAGTTTAAAATATAAATCTTTTCATGTGTGAAAACAGAACGAAGCTGAGAAGAGCTGCTGATTAAAAGATCGTCCTCCTGGAGGTTGGTGCAAAAACTGACAGCTGAAAATCTAAAACTAGACTTGCTGCTGTTTTCACACAAACACCTGCACACATCTGTAACACTTGTGTTTCACAATGTGTAACAAACAAACAAACAAACAAACAAACAAACAAACAAACAAACAAACAAACAATCAAACTGGGGGAACTGGGACTTCCACACTCCACCTGCACATGGATGAATAGTTTCCTGTCCGACCGCAGTCAGAGGGTTGGAATGGGCCATCATCACACATCTATGACCCTCAGCCTCAGCACGGGAGCCCCCCAGGGCTGTGTGCTGAGCCTCCTGCTTTATGTCCTCTACAGACATGACTGCACTCTTGCTCACCACAGCAGCACCACAGTGGTGGGGCTCATCAGTGGGGGGGATGAGCTCACCTACAGGGACGAGGTGAAACACCTGACTGCTTGGTGCAAGGGGAACATTCTGCTCCTCAACACATCAAAGACTCAAGGCCGAGATACACTTGAGCGCCCTCCGTATACGCGACTATACGAGCGTATTTTGTGCGTATGTTTTTGCTGCTACAGCTCGGCTTTCGTTCTCGCGTTGATTCTCGTGTTTTCGCTCCAAATTCTAACGTCATTTCCTTCGTATCGTCACTTCCGCTAGTTTTTCAACGCGAAAAAATGGCGTCAAGAAGAGAGGAAGAGATTGTTTGCCTGTTATTGTTATTAAAAAAATGTAAAAGAAGAAGAAGAAGGTGGTACGTGAGGCCATTAAACGAGACCAGGGATGAAGAAACTTGCCTCCATTTTTCTTCATGCGGGAACTGGAGTGTGTCTCACTAAAAACAGTCCGATGTGAACACATTTCCGGCCACACAGTTCTGTACCGTTTATTGTAGACACGGCGTATCGCGCACGCGGACGTAAAAAAAAGCTTTGTGCGTACATGCCCTGAGGGGCTACGCGGGGCTACGCTTTTGCCTTGACGTACGTACGCTGCGTATAGGCGTATCGTGAGAACGCTCGAGTGTATCTCGGGCTTAAGGGGCTGATCATCGACTTCAGGAAAAAGAAAATGGCGGTCCCACCCCTGATTTTAAGCAGAGATGATGTGGAGAACATAGCTGACTACAGTTTCCTGGGAGTCCATATTGAGGGGAATCTGACCTGGAGCCTGAACATCTCTGAGCTGCCGAAAAAAGGCCCAGCAGAGACTGAACTTCCTGAGAGTGCTCAGGAGGAAGAACATCACCCAAAGACTGCTGGTGTCTTTTTAACAATGCTTCACAGAGAGCATCTTAACATACTGCATCAACGTGTGGTAGTCTATCTGCACAGTGGCTCAGAGGAAAGCGCTCCAGAGAGTTATCTACACAGCCCAGAAGATCGTGGGCTGCCCTCTTCTCTCACTGGAAGATCTACACAGTTCCTGCTGCAAAAGAGAAGCCCACATCATCTTAAAGGACACATGTCACTCTGTACTTGATCTATTTGAACCATCAAGGGAAAAGTTCAGATCAATCAAGACAAGAACAAACAAATTTATAATAAATAGTTTTTACCCATCAGCCGTTACTGAACTGAACAAAAACTGTAATAAGAACCGAATAAGTACAATAAGAAAGAACTCATGTAATATCCATCTGCTTGTGTTGCACATATGGAGTGTTTAAAATATGTAATTATTACCCTTTATATGGTTTATATTTATATATAAATATTTTGTTTTATATTATACTGTTTTTGCTCTGTGAAGCAAACCCAAATTTTGTCGTATTTAGGCGCAATGACAATAAAGGTCTGTTCTATTCAAACACGTTTCTTTGGTTTTCTGGAGACAACAGCTGGAACAGCTGATCATTTTCTGTTCATTTCAAGGCTGCAGGAGCAAAATGTTGGTGTTTTGTTTAAATTTGTGGCAGATTAAATAAATTACTTTCTTGTTTTTTGTTGCTTCTCCACCTTGACTCTGAATTCTGCGCCCCTTTATTTTGTTTAAATTTTTTTCCAATTAGCTGATTATTCTAGAAACGACAAAATCAGGCCAAATAAGATCTGGTGTCATAAAAACGTACGGTTATTTCCAGGCACAAATAGCAGCAGCAGCTAGCTTTAGCAGCACATGAAACCATTACTGCAGAAACATCCTAACATTTCTGTCAGAGTAACAACAGCAAACTGACAGGTTTATAAAGTGTTATAAAAGTCTAAACCTTTGGAGATAGATGTCTTAAGGCAGAACAGAAGAGGTTCTTTAATGTTTGTCTGAAAGAACTGAATCAGTACCGCTTAGCAGCCTGCACCTCCAGGTTCAGACCATCTTCACTTCCCTCCCTGCAGGTTTCCCCTGACACCACACAGAAACTGTTGTATTTTTAGAACAAACACATATAAATTAAACTGTTTAAACCTTAGTGTCAGAGTGACCTACCCGCCGAGGCAGGAGGCAGACGTGAGATTAAAAAAAAAGCTTTAAGCCGAGAAAAAGGAATGACATTTTTGTGAGACGTGATGAGGTCTGCAGGAATAATCCCAGCGGGATAACGCATGCCACCCAGAGATAAACACTCAGGCAGATGCATAACGGGGAGGACATGAGTGAGACACAACGATGGACATGAAGACAAAGGCAGAGAAAGGAACAAACAGCTGTAATAAATCTTTCATCTCGTAACAGACCCGCAGGACGAGCTCAGGGGGAAACCAGCAGGCACAAACACGAAGCGTAAAAACACAGAAGATTAGAGTTACATAAATAAAAAGCGGATAAACACCGTACAGACTAGAATAGACTGTAAACAAGGTAGTTTATTTTGAAGAGCTGACAGGAAACTCCGGGGGACGGGTCCGGTGCTGCAGCTGGACTCATCATTTTTAATAAAAAACTGCTTTTCTTCTGCCACAGCAGAACAAAATGTGACCTCATTTGTAAACATTACATACAAAATCTTAAATGTACTGGATCTACTCTTGTTGTTTGTAATTGCATGAGAATTGTCAGAAGGCCCACAGCACCATCCCTGAGAGCGGAAACAAACACTTTCTAATCTTTTCCTCTGCTCCTCTGATCATAAAAACACAACTTACTGTAAACTCAAAGCAGCGATGCAAAACCTCCTGACTCCAGCTGAGCTTCACTGGTTTTCATTCGTTCATTCAAGAGAAACGTTCAGACGCTCTGAGTAAGAGAGTTCGAAGAAAAGATCAGTAGAACGCTTAAAGAATAAATAAAAAAATTGTACAGATGAATAACTTTCAGTCTGTCAGCTTTTATCATACGTCTTCTTTTGATTTACTACATGTTTCATATGTTCGTTGATTTGGAAAATATTTTCAGTGACTTTGACTCAAACATCACGGATAAATGGACGAATGGATAGATGGATGGATGATGGATGGACAGATGGATAAAGAAATGGACAAATGGATGGATAAATGGACAGATGGATGGATGGATGAAGAACAGATAGATTGAAGGATGATAGATGAACCGATGGATGGATGAACAGATGGATTGATGGATGGCAGAATGGGTGGATGGAATAATGATAGGTGGATGAATGAATGGATATATACCGTAACAGATTGATGGATGGATGAATAGATGGATAAACTGATGGATGGATGATAGATAGATGATGGATGGATGGACGGATGAATGAACAGATAGTATTTGTACGTCCCCTCTTCACTCTGTGATGGGGACATAAACCTTGTCTCCTCTTCAGGCCTCATGAGAAGCTCTCAGTGATTTTCTTTGAGTCCAGTCCAAGTTGTGCTTCGAGGTTAAAGAACTCTCTCAACGTTCAGACCTGGATGAATGTTTCCATTCTGGATGAATGTTACAGGTCAGGATGAATGTTGCCAGTCAGGATGAATGTTACATGTCAAGATGAATGTTGCCAGTCAGGATGAATGTTACATGTCAGGATGAATGTTGCCAGTCAGGATGAATGTTACAGGTCAGGATGAATGTTGCCAGTCAGGATGAATGTTACAGGTCAGGATGAATGTTGCCAGTCAGGATAAATGTTTCCAGCAAGGATGAAGAGATTAAGAAGGGGAATTTAACACATTTGTGTCAAATATAAAACAGTCCTGCATCGCTTTGCATCGCTTTGAATGAGAACATGCGGCTGCGCGCTGGCTCTGGCTGCGCGCTGGGACAGGTGGCACTCAGCGGAGAGGAGGAGGGAGGAGGGAGCGATAACTTGACTTTTGGCCAAAAAAACAAAAGAAAACTCCAGATAAGGGATTAAGAAGGGGAAATTAATAAATTTGTATCACATATAAAACAGTCCTGCATCGCTTTGCATCGCTTTGAATGAGAACATGCGACTGCTCGCTGGCTGCGCTGGGACAGGTGGGGGCGTGGGTTAGGGGCCAAAAACTCCGCCCCTTCTGTTCTCTGATTGGTCCGGTCAAAAATCTACCGGAGAAATCGTTGTCTATGGCAGAAGTCCCAGACTGTGCAGTGAAGGGAAATGAGAATTGAGCGGAGCTGTGCAGGAAGGCGAGGGCCAGGCTATATTTTCAGTATTCTTTTACAGTTTTGCACATTATAGTTATGGTTTTGTTAGATTTAGATTCCAGCTACAGCTTTGCTCATTTTAGCTTTTAGCTGCGGTTTTATTCATTTCAGCTTTCAACTACTGTTTTTAATTTTTCATTATTTTGCTCATATAAGCTTGTTCTCATTTTAGCTTGTTATAGTTGTAGCTTGTGGTCTGCTTCTAGTTTGATTTAATCTCGACTGATTTTATCTTCAACAAATTTCAGCAGTCTTTCAGCTCTCAGCGTTCTTTCCTGCTTTTTTTATACTAATTTGTCAAAAAGTGGACATTATGTAATTTATCAACACATCAAAACATGGAGCTGAGAATCCACACACACAACGCTGTCTACTCATTTATCTTTAGCTCATCGATTCATTTGCTCATCTAACTTGCACTTCTTCTCTGATCCACCAGTGTCTCCATTCGTCTGTCTGTCCTTGTGTCTCGGCTGTCCATCCATTCTCCACTTAGTCTTCAGTCTTTATAGAAATGAGACCTACAAACAGTTTGGAAGAGATGACGTGGTGATGTTTTTCTTTCAGGTGACACTGCAAAAGAAGTTCAGATGAGTTCTCTGGTGGTCTGATAATCTCAAAGAAGCTTGCACTTTTCACAGAGACGAGAATAAATAGTAACTGAATCATTACATGAAGCTGCTGCAGTGGGCAGAAATGACCTCAGATGACTTCTCTTATTATCCATTTAGTCTGGATCTCCTGATCAGACAATAACCGAGCCGATTTAACTGATTATACCTCGTCTCTGTGTGGAGGAGGGCTAATCAGAGGCTGTTTTGGGTTTTGACAGAAACAAAAACCTGACGTCTGTATCAGCCTTCCAGCTTTCTGTCATTCTGATAAAAGGGAAACATCTACATCTGATGAATGTGTGAAGTCAATTCAATTCGAAAATGCCGCCAACGCTAATTCTTTAAAAATGTCTGTAACTCAGAAGTTTACAGATACTGAGCAAAAATTTGGTGTAGTGATAGCTGAGAGTCATTCCCTTGTTTTACTTAGCCATGTAACCATGTGCAAAAAATAAATAAAAAATCATTATAATGCCACTTTGATTGGTGATAAGTGCTGCTGATTATTTCTTGCTGCTGTATTCACATTCATTCGTAACCATCTGCTCAAGCTCTGTGAGGTGCTGGCTGACGTCTTCAACACCTCACTTTCACTGGAGTCAGTTCCCACCTGCCTGAAGACTGCCACCATCATCCCAGTCCCAAAAAGCTCCACAGTGACTGGTCTGAATGACTATAGACCGGTGGCTCTCACCCCGATAGTCGCTAAATGTTTTGAGAAACTGGTCATGTCCCACATCAAGACAACCGTCAACATCAGCGAGGACCCTCATCAATATGCATACCGCGAGAACCGATCAACAGAGGACGCCATCTCCTCTGTGGTCCACACTGCTCTCACCCACCTGGATCAGAAGGACTCATACGTGCGTCTGCTCTTTGTGGACTTCACATCTGCCTTCAACACCATGATCCCCCAAACTCTGATAGACAAACTATCCACACTTGGACTAAGCCCCTCCATCTGTAACTGGGTACTAGACTTCTTAACAAACAGACCACAGTCCGTGAAGATCCACAACTTCTCCTCCTCCACCATCACCCTCAGCACTGGCTCTCCTCAAGGATGTGTGCTGAGCCCTCTTCTGTTCACTCTGCTCACATATGATTGTACAGCCACACATCCAGGCTGTCATATTGTTAAGTTTGCAGATGATACAGCTGTGGTGGGATGCATCACAGATAATGATGAATCCAGCTACAGACAGGAGGTGGAACATCTGGAGAGCTGGTGCAAAGAGAACAACCTTCACATGAATGTGAAGAAGACGAAGGAGATGATTGTGGACTTCAGAAGGAACAAACACACCCACACCCCACTGTATATAGGTGGATCTGCGGTGGAGGTGGTCTCCAGCTACAAGTACCTGGGTGTACACTTGAATGATAACCTCAGCTGGAGCAATAACACCACCAGCCTGATCAAGAAAGGACATCAAAGACTCTACTTCCTCAGACGGCTGAGACGAGCTGGTCTGAGAAGCTCAGTCCTCACCTCGTTCTACAGGTGTGCAGTGGAGAGCGTCCTGTGCTCCAGCATCAACGTGTGGCATGGAGGCTGCACAGTTGCAGAGAGGAAAGCTCTACAGAGAGTGGTGAAGGCTGCACAGAAGTCTGTGGGAGTCAGTCTCCCCACCATCACAGACATTTACACCTCCAGATGCAGAAAAAGAGCCACCTGCATCATGAAAGACCTCACTCACCCAGCACACTCACTCTTTGCACCACTCCCCTCGGGACGGAGGTTGAGGAGCATCAAATGTAGAACCACTAGACTGAGGAACAGCTTCTACCCTGAGGCTGTCAGACTCATGAATAAATAAATAATAAGAATAAACACTGCAAAATGTCACATCATGCTGATACTGATCTGTTTCTTGTTGCTGTGTTCATCTGTGACCATCTGCTCATGTTCGTGCTGCTGTTTATAATGATGTTTTTCTACTACATTAGGGCTTAGTGTATTACTAGCTGATGTCTCTCTTAGTTAATCCTAGATGTTATTATTGTTTTTCTCTTGCATTTGTTGTTGGATGTAACTGGGACCCTGTGTACATAATCTCGTTTTCAACACATGTACTACATGCGGTGCAAATGACAATAAATTCTCTCTGACTCTGACTCAAATAGACTCATGTTTGTGCTGCTGTTGTTACGCCATATTGTTTTACATTGATAGTGTTTAGCGCAGGGGTCTGCAACCTTTACTATCAAAAGAGCCATTTTACGCCTTTGTTCACTAAATTAAAAGTGTTCAGAGCCGCAACATGTTACAACTGTGGTTATCAACTGGTGGTCCATTGGTCACTTTGGGTTAGTTGGAAGGGGCTTTTGTGGTCACTAGGGGGTGACATTATAAAAATAAAATAACTAATAATTTCTATTTTTACAATTAAAGACAAATAAAAAAACTGATTCTTTTAAAGAAAGGGTTTGTTACCGTAATTAATAAAATCTATGAACTACCATACCATACCATACCATTTTATTTATAAAGCACTTTAAACAGGAACAAGTCCACACCAAAGTGCTGGACAAACAAACACGCAACAGGCAACACAGACAATGAAGTACAACACGAAAAACATAAAAACATTGCAGATCATAAATCAAACGATCCAATACAAATCAGCTGGCATTGAAAGCGATGGAGTAGTAGTGAGTTTTTAACCGGGATTTGAAAACCGAGAGGGAGGGGGCCTGTTTGATGAGCAGCGGTAACTCGTTCCAGAGTCTTGGGCCTGCTACAGAGAACGCCCTGTCACCCCTGCGCTTAAGGCGAGTTTCTGGAACTATTAAGAGTACCTGATCCTCTGACCTCAAAGCACGTGGAGGGACATATGGGTGTATCAGATCCGAGAGATAGGCGGGGGCGAGACTGTTCAGCGATTTGTAGACATACATGAGAATTTTGAATTGGATTCGAAGATGAACCGGTAGCCAGTGAAGGGAGGCCAAGACTGGTGTAATGTGCTCTCTTTTGCGTGTGCTGGTTAGAAATCGGGCAGCTGCGTTCTGAACCAGTTGTAATCGTGCAATGGTGGCTTGACTGACGCCAAACAGAAGTGAATTGCAGTAATCAAGCCTAGATGTAATGAATGCGTGAATCACTGTCTCCAGGTGCTTTTTGGATAGTATGGGCTTCAGCTTAGACAGTCGCCTCAGCTGGAAAAAACAGGATTTGACGATCATGTTTACATGACTGTTGAGTTTCATGGAAGGAGCATCAAATGTAGAACCACTAGACTGAACTATACAAACCTAGTTTTTTTTTTATTGTGGAAAAAATTATTTGAGTATAAAAAATAAAGCATGAAGTAAAAGTTTTACTCCTTGTACTTGTTCCAATATCCACATATTTGCAAATGAAATTATATAAACTGCTAAAACTAGTCAATTTTGCTGTTAGTTTTGTTCAAAGCTTGAAAGAGCCGCTGTAGCAGGACCAAAGAGCCGCATGTGGCTCCAGAGAGCCGCAGGTTGCAGACCCCTGGTTTAGAGTGTATCTTAGTTTATCTTAGATCCTTATTTACTGTTTATTTTTAATATATGTGACTTATACCTGCTGCCACTTGGTGCTATTTTCCAGAAACACAACATACCTTTCCACTTATACGCCGATGACTGTCAAATTTTCTTCCCCCTAAGACACAGTGGTATATGCTCTATTCAACCTCTGCTCGACTGCCTGGGTGACATCAGGGACTGGATGGCTTTAAATTTCTTAAGTTTCAATGAAAAGTAGTCTAAATCCATGGTGTTCCCTCCCAACGACACAATCACGAACCACTACATTGACCTTTCTGCTCTAGCCCTGTCTGGAAAACAAAAAGTCACAAAGTGATAATGGATCCTTCAATGAAAGTCAACAGTCATGTAAACATGATCGTTAAATCCTGAGAGAAAAGGGCAGCAAAAGAGAGCACATTACACCAGTCTTGGTCTCTCTTCACTGGCTACCGGTTCATCTCTGAATCCAGTTCAAAATTCCCTTGTATGTCTACAAATTTTTTTGTACTTCATTGTGTGTGTTGCCTGCATGTTGTTTGTTTGTTTGTTTGTACAGCACTTTGGTTGGCCTTGTCGCTGTTTTAAGTGCTCTATAAATAAAATGGTATGGAATGGTATGGTATAGATGGATGTAACTGGGACCCTGTGTACATAATTTTGTTCCACCTCATGTACCATGTGTGGTGAAATGACAATAAAAATCGACTTGAACTTGAATTACATCTTGAAATATCCTGTGTGTCTTGGTTCAGGGTGCTTCTGTGGTCTGGGACTGGTTTACTCCAACAAGACGTGCACCATGCCGCCCATCACCTTCCAGGACCTGCCTCTCAACATCTACATGGTCATCTTTGGAACGGGCATCTTCGTCTTCATCCTGAGCCTCATCTTCTGCTGTTATTTCATCAGGTGAGGGCCAGCTCCTGCAGATGTCTTTGGTTCTTTTGGTTTCTATCATGAATTAAAAAATGTTAGTTGGTGGCAGACTGTTTATGCAAACAACTGATCCACAGGATTCCTCTTGAATTATTTTTTTTTTTTTTACATAAATAAATGTAATTGTGAATTGTCAGTTACTGTGAAACAAATAAACTAAAGTAAAACTTCATATTATAAAGTTAATTTCATCTAATGGGTGATTTATATGTTGAAGGTTTGTATTTTTAAAAAATTTCTTCCATTAAAAATAATAAAAGTTAAAGATGATTTGTTTGTTTTTTTGAAGATTATCATTAATATTAGCATAGCCTTCTTTTCTCAGAGCCAGCTGTTTTTCATAAGCAGCTTTTCAAGCTCATTAATGACTTGAGGAGAGATGGGCATTTTAAGCCAGTGGTTCCTAACCCTGGTCCTTGAGGAACACAGTCCTGCATGTTTTAGCTGTTTGCTTGTTTTAACACTCCTGATTTGAATAATTTGGTGATAAACAGGCTTTGACAGAACTTGAGGAAGTAATTAAATCACTGAATCAGGTGTGTTGGAGCAGGGAAACAGCTAAAACATGCAGGGTGGTGTTCCTCATGGACCAGTGTTGGGAACCACTGTTTTAAGCAAAAACCTTTTAAATTTTTTCCTTTTTTCATAGAATTTACACTTTCACTTTCTCCAGCTTCAAATTATTGTTCTTAAATAGATCTTTCTTCCTTAAGAAATAGTCCTCATGGCCCAAATCTCACATATGCAACTTGAACAAAAGAGTTGTAAACAAATTAATGCATTGCATCAACTCAGCCCTTTTATTACAGTGTTTTGCAGATAAATCTATTGTTTAGGTTAAAAAAATACAGTATATAGAAAAAAATATTTACATGATTTGGCTAAGCTGGAGTGTTGGCATGTTTTTTGTTAAACTCAGCAGCCAATAAAATAAAATAAAATAAAATAAAACAAGTGACTAGAGTTGAGGGATGGATGGTTTAACAAAGCTTTATCTAAAGTTTATTTGGATTGTATGTGTGTAAGCTATAAATATACGTATTTTTCAGAGTATAGGTCGCACCGGAGTATAGGTCGCATTGTCCAATTTTTGCCAAAGTATTGGAAAAATCCATATATAGGTCGCACCCGAATATTTTTTCATTCATTCAACCTTTATTTATACAGGCTAGCCTCGTTGAGTCACGGGGACTCATTTACAAGAGGGACCTGTCTCACTCACACCAAACAACCATCCACTCTCACACTCACACCTAGGGTCAATTTAGAGTCACCAATCAGCCTAACAAGCATGTTTTTTGGTCTGTGGGAGGAAACCGGAGTACCCGGAGGAAACCCACGCATGCACGGGGAGAACATGCAAACTCCACCCAGAAAGGCCCCGGACCGGGATTTGAACCGGCAACCTTCTCGCTGAGAGGCAGCAGCTCTACCAGTTGTGCCACCGTGCTGCCCAATAGGTCGCACCTACGTCAAAATGTGGACCGTGTTTAGCTCTGCTGCAAATGTCTCTTCCACAGGAGTGCATAGCAAGGCTTTTAAGAAGATTAACACTTAAAAACAATTAATTGTTTGATAAAAAATGAGGCTGAAATCGCGATCTTGTCCTCATTCATCATGCCCCGGGTGTCGAATTCGAATGTTAGGTCCACCATGGGAGCCAGCACGTCAGGGCTGTCGCCCCATTTGACACGTGTGCTGTCATGTAGAGCCATGTTCTCGAGCTCCGGCGTGGGAGTGAGGGGCTCCGTCATGTCCGCGTCCGCTGGTGTCGCTGAAGAGCACATGGCCTTGGCGACGAGGTCAACCTGGTGCCGCAGCACCGCATCCATCATGAGGCTGCAATATGGGCAAAAGTCGGACGTATCCAGTGCTGTTTTTGCATGAAGCATCCCCAAGCAGATTGGACAGGCCTCGTGGGTGTCCGTAGCTGCGAGGGAAAAACCACATCCGCTGAGACAGGCTCGCGAGGTCAGGCTCGCCGTCTCGTAGGTTTTCCTTGGAAGTCTCGCCTTTCGCTTTCCCTTCTCTGGAGGCATGTCCGAGATGAGGCGAGCGAGTCCTTCCAGAATCTTCTTTCTTTTTTCTTGAAAAGTCTCCCTCCATCGCTTTCGCTGGCTAGCTCGCTAGGAGTTAGCGAGGTAGCTTTTTTCTTGTGGCGTAATTAGCGCCGTCGAGCGAAGCAACCTGTAGAGAGAGGAGAAGAAAATACTTCGGGGTTAAGAGAAATGTGCCGGACTAGCTTTCGCTAGCCCAGCAGTACGCAGGAATAATTCTCTGTGCGCTCTGTGTAGGGAGCAAGCTCACCTCTGGTTGAGCGATGAAGCAACAGAGAAGTCCCGCGAAGAGGTAGTTCAGGTTTAAGCGAGGTGAAGGGCAAAAATAGAAAGATGGAGGGGCGCAAGCCGCTTAAGTACCCAGAGGGCGGCGCCTCTTGGCGGTGACGCCCCTGCCGTAAAGGCGTGAGTATATTCCTTCAGGTAATCGCACGGGGCGCAATTCCCATAGAAAGTATGTTGCACCGAGAGACCAACTGAAAGGGAACTCATCGTTGTTGTGTGTTCCCATCCAGTCCTTTACGACCAGTCAAGTGTGTTGTACAGAGACCGAAATAAAAAGGACCTTGCCTGGCGGAGTGTCAGTGAGGAAGTCGGGATATCGGGTATGTGTTGAGCTCCTCCCACACCCCGCCGCCACCGCCGCTGCTGCTTCTCGTTCCGGTCTGAACACCAGTGCGTCCAGTGCGTCCACCTTGAGGCGTTTCACGCTTTTTGGCCGCTCAAAACGCGTTCGGTGTGAACGTAGCATTACAATGCTGTTATTGCTAGTATCACTCAGCCCTCTGTGAATAGCAAACAACCATCAGGGTGCTAACGATCCATCGTTAGGCTGATGGTCCTCCTTGATCATGTGAGCAGCTGGTTTCGGCTGTCATCAGCAAACTGGTTGATCCACTGTGAGAGGGTGCTATTTATAAGACTGAGCTGAATACAGCTTCTCAGACTGAGGAAGTCTTTTGGACGAAAGACGAAACGTTTCTACAATTTTTTTTGCTTGTTTTGTTTTGTTTTTTTGAATGTCCAGAGGACCAGACTTAGCTTTTTTAGATTTTTCTACCTGGATTATTGAGCATGCATCAGGGTAATTGGTTATAATCTTTTTGACAAAATTTTTCTTTTGAAAGTACTGAACTATTTCTTTAACCTGACTCTTCCTCTCACATTTTAAGGACAAATCAGTTATTCAGAGCTCAAATTTTACTGCAGTAAGTAAAATATTGCACCAAGAAACAACACAGATCTTACACTTATGTTTCTTTAATGGTCTTTACAATAAAAACAACATCTTCTTCAACATGCTGCATAATCTGCATGTAGATTAAATAAATAGCAAAAAAAAGAACAATAAATTCAATAGTAATAAAATAAAGCAGAGTTGCTTCACTGGGTTTGTGCAACTGTACAGCACAAAGTATAAAACAAGTGGGCGTGAACAACGGCAGAAGAGTCCTGGCTGGAGTGGAGGTCTTCAATCACACACATGTACACACACATGTACACACACACACACAGGCAGAAAAGCAAAAACACAAGAAGGGAGACTGCAGACATTCTTACTAGGAATGATCTAAATGTAAACTCAGAGCCAAAAGCAACACTTCAACTGAAACATGTCATCATTTAATGTTCATTTACCCAAACGTAATTCAGAAACTTACATGTGACATTAAGTTATTCATTAAATGTTTAAAAATAACAAATAAAGTCAAGCCTGACCTGCACATTGCATCTTATGGTCAGACAGCATTTGTCAAAGATTCAGTGTGTTTACCCAGATCAGATAAATGTTTGCCACAGTTGATGTTGACTGGTAAAAGTCAATAAGTCTGCACGAACTCACTGCACAGACCAGAACGGAGCAAGTTCCAGGTACTTAAAATGACAAATGTTCAAGTAAAGTGTTGCATCAGTCTGAACTGGAACAAAACATCAAAGCTACAGTAATTATTAATGCACTGTAAACAAATAAATAAGTTTATATTTAAAAAAATCCTTCAGAAAAAGACTAAACCTGACCATTTGAAAGCAGATCTGCATCAGAGCTGACCGAATGAAGCAGAGGTATCTGTGTGTTTGTTTGTTTGTTTGTTTGTTTGTTTTACTGCTTGAGGATGTTTAAGTTTAACTAGCTGCACTGCACATACCAGACTCAACATCTTCTTTTTAATATTACATGTATGCAACTCCATCTGCAGAATACCAAACACATACCACACTAACACATGAAGCAGTTGCTGCATTTGTTTGTTCGCATCACAACTCGCTCAACTCAACGTACGCTTATACGGAAAAATAATAGTAGGTTAACGTCTAGTGTTCACTGTCAACTCTGCTTCCAGGTAACATTTTGTTTTGGCCATGGCACTTGTCTTTTTGATATAAACCATTAAAAAAGTCTCATGCTCAATGGTTAGGCTATCATGAAACTAAAGCACATTCTGTCAAGGAAGAATAGAAAAGTCTGTAAAGTAAATACAGTATGTGTTGGGGGGGGGGGGTTATAACATGTTTTTTTAATGGAACAGACATTAACAATTCTTGATAAATTAAAAAAAAAAGTCAAATATTGTTTATTTTTTAAAGTTAATAAAGTCAAAAGCCCTCTGAAGTGTGGAAGTTCAATGCTCGGGTAGTTCATGGCGGGCACACAACGGAGACATTACCAAGACAGACAAGTGGCGTCTTATACAATTAGTCGTTGTTTTTCTGCGTCAGTGAGGTTAAAGGGAACATGACGTCAACAAGAGCCACACTTTGTGCAAGTTGCGCACACGTTTCCACCCGCAGGTGAAAAAAAAAACCAGCTGGTGGAGGGTCATTTCAAAAGTGCACTCTAGATTCAATGATAAACATGATGGAGGCTGCCAAGGAGGGTACAACGTGAGCTCAGGTGGTGAGGATGTGGGCGAAGGTGAGCAACCAAAAAAATGCAACTGGCCTAAACTACAGTTTTGCAAGCTGTGTTTTTAAAAATTAGCTGTGCAAAATATGACTCGCTGGTCGCAGAGAGACTGCAACAGAAAATTAATGTTTTATCACAAGTTTTTCTTAATGTTGAGACACTATCTACTCTGCAACAGTTGCAGCACCTTTATGCTGCACCTTTTAAAGCTACGATGGGACATGCCCAAACATTTTGCTCCAATACATTTATGTCTGCCATCTTTCTCACATGTAATATCACCTGAACACTCTATAATATAACTCCCTTACACAAAAAAATAACAATTTCCTAAAAAAATCCCATTTTTTTTAACAATTTGTATTTGTATGCATCTTATTTGAATTAGATCTCAAACATGTATTAAAGATTATTAGTTTGCATAGTTTATGCCACTGTAAATTCAACTTCAACACAACCAGAAGTAGTAATAAAACAGTGTATTAAAATATTTTCCTCGGTATCAACATTTTTTTCTTGTAGAGAAATATGATAAATTTGACTGAAAGCACCAGTAAAATATTAAATATTCAGTAAAAAAAAAAACTAACAACATGAAAAATAAAACAATACTGTACAAAGATACATATACAAAAGAACCTGGCAGGTTTCCATAGATGCTCAATAAAGATCATAATAACTCTTATACACAAATATACACTTGTGTAATGTAGACGCAGGGTGAAGACAGCAATGAGAGCAAAGATTATTTTCTTCACCTTATGTAATAAAAATATATATATTTTCCAGAGATATGCCTCAAGGACTGCTCTGTCCTGATTTATAGGTTTTAATCTGAAGCCATGTCTGAAAACTGGTACCATGTGTTTTTAATGTCCCTCTGGGGGGGAGCACCATTGTTTTGTCCTTTTTAAAATTCTAAATAGCACCATGCCACTGAAGGGCCTGTCTGGGTGGGCCAAAGCTGCCTAATCAACAGTGGTGCTTGATACCCATTTAATTCTAAATCTCTTACGGTTTTAGACTCAGTGCACATGTCTGCTGACATTTTGTGTGCATTCACAGTGATTCAGCCTTAGCGAGGAAGTGATGAAGGTAAATTAGTACTATCGTACCGGCTTCCATGGTCGGCGGTGCCAGGATGCAGAGCCGGGACAAGGCTGCAGATTGCACTGCTCCATGTCCAGCGGTTTGTCCAGGATGTCACAGTTGTAGTCATTGAGCCTTTGTCCGTTGGGCCTTTGACAGACCACCAAGCGTGTTTTCCTCCCTCCACCACACGTCTGGGTGCACTGAGGGAAATCGCAAACAAAATATTCTTAGTAAAATGTTTGAATGGCTTTCATTATTTTGGATTTACAAAGCCTGTTAAGTACCAAGTGTGAAATCTTGCTAAAGTACACTCCTCTGAAAAATGCATGCACTGTTGAGAAAATGGACTTGATTGTCTGAAAAAAAGCAACAGACATTTGCAGACAAAAGTATTTGGACACACCTGACCAACAAATACACATGAATCTGGTCCTCTTTTTGCAGATATAACAGCTTTTACTCCTCTCACAAGCTTTAGTCAAAGTCAAAAGTCAAAGTCAAAGTCAACTTTATTGTCAGAACTGCAATATGTACAGGACATACACAGGATTGAAATTGCGTTTCTCTCAGTCCCTCGGTGCAACAGTAACCATTTAAACACTAAAACACTAAAACATTTAATAAACATAAGCATAAAATAGTAAAAGTGTAACACTGTCCTGAGTTTTTGCATAGTAGTATAAAAGTATGAAAATTTACACCAACACTAAAACACTAAACATTTAATGAACATAAGCATAAAATGAAATAATAAAAGTGTAATACTGTCCTGAGTTTTTGCATAGTAGTATAAAAAGTATAAAAAGTATATCTATAAAATAAACTGAAGGTTCTAGCATTGACATTTGCAAAGAGTGGCAAAGCAGCATATGAGTTAATGTACACAGTATATGTATGAGGTAGTTGATGTTGGTATAGAGGCAAAGTGGCATATGCAGTAAGGCACATTGGGCATCCTTAAATAAGGCTGGTCAGAGAATACTGTATATGTATCAGCAGTAGTGTAGATATAAAAGTAGTGTAAATGTAAACAGTAGTAATAAATGTAAACAGTAGTAATAAATGTAAACAGTATTAATAAATGTAAACAGTGAATGTAAACAGTAGTATGACTATAGGCAGTAATGTAATACAAACATTAGTGCAAATATGAGAAGTAGTGCAAACTGAATGAGCACATGACCGAGAGTTTAGTGAATAACCCGTTTGATGACACAGAGTCCAGTGTTAAAATCTTTGTGTTGTGTGGTAATGTGTGAGAAAGTTTTTTGTGTTAAGGCAGTTCAAATGGGAGGGGAGGCAGAGCAGGCAGAGTGTTTAGCATTCTGACTGCCTGATGAACAGAGCTGTCTCTCAGTCTGCTGGTTCGAGCCTGGAGATTCCTCAGTCTCCTCCCTTAGGCATGTTTCTATGGGAATTTGTGCCCATTCATTCTCTTGAGCATTTACAGTATAAGATCATGTACTGATGTTACACAAGAAGGTCTGGCTCACAATCACAGTTCCAACTCATCCCAAAGTTTCTTAACGGGGTTGAAGTTAGCACTTTGTGCAGGCCAGTCAAGTTCTATCACACTGAACTTATCCATTATGTTTTTTAAGTCCTTGCATTGTGCAGTAGAGTAGTCATGTTTGAATAAAAATGGTCTTCATCAAAGTGTTGCCATAAAGTAGAAAGAATAAAATTGTCTGAAATGTTCTGGAAAGCTAAAACATAAAAATTGCCCATTACTGGATATAAGGGGGGCCCAACTCAGACCTTGAAAAAACACCCAGTATTAATATCCCATCTTCAGTAAACATCACAGTTTATATAACAAGTTAGATAGACAACATTTTCCCCACACCCACTAAAGCGACACTTGTCCATCACTGACAAACAGAGAAGTGTGTCACTCCACAGTCCACTGGCAGTGTGCTTTACACCACACCATGTAGTATTATTGTATTAGAGTGAAATGCTGCCATTTGTGGGTCTCCCTACATGTTCATATTAACAGCTTGTTTTGTCCACTTCTGTTTCCCCGTTTAGATATAGAATATACCTCCAAGCTCGGCAATCAACTCAACTCTGCTGAACATGGACACCAACGTTGTTCCTTGCATGCACTTTAGTAAATGTTAGGTTAAAGTTAGATTCCTGCCTCTATTATTCTTCTATACCACCTTCCAGTCAGTGCACAGACTTGATATTTTACTAGTTTCACTAGACCTGTAAGCATTACTGTAGTTACGTGTGAAACTGCCAGCAAAGAATAAAAGTTGAAAGCAGTATAAAAATATAAAAGACTCACAGCTCATACATGACCATGAAAATCAGAGATAAAATGTGTGAAACTAATAAGAGCCACAGTTGTTAAAGATCAGTAGTCCTAGCTATGTACGCTCACCTCTCCCCAGACACTGTAGTTCCACAGAGGACAGGGACCAGAGTCACAGTTTTTGGATTCAGCAGGTTTGACCCTCTCGTCACAGTAACTGTTGCTGCGCCCGTCGGCATCCTGACAGACCACCACTCGTCTCTGAAAACCTCCGGCACAGGTACTGGAACACTAGAGAGCACACAGTAGGTGATCAGACAACTATACTTTCAATCAGTGTCTTCAGTCATATGGCAAGACAGTGTTCAAAGTAAATATGAAGGTCTTTTTAAAATTAAATTTAATGTGGGATTTGTTTTTCTGATCAGTTTACTTACTGACAGAAATAAGATCTTTTCACTACATCAAGAGCACATTCACATAAAATCCAGCAAATACGGCACAATAGTGAGCTTTTCAAGCTAAATGAGAATAATCTTTGCATGATCAAACCCAGCTGCTATGCTCACAATTATTTTCCAAAGACAGGAAAGTCAGTGAATCATGCTGAAAGTTGAACTACACAGCCTTGACAAAGGTAGCTTGAAGACTCTGCATCCCAGCCATTACAATGATGCATCCCCTCTGTTGAGGGGGGACAGAACATTCAGTCTCATCTGTGCATGTGGGAGGACAGCACAACATGAACATGAACAGTTGGGGTTTACACTTAATAGTAAGCAGGGAGGAATAATTAATTTAGTTCAGAAAGAAGATGCAAAGCATTACGCTCTTGAAAAGTGTTAAAACAGTTTCTCCCAGCAACATAATTAAAATGAAAATATTTCAGAAGGAGTGACTCTTTTCAGTTGTCTACTAGACTAAAAACATGTCAAATATATGCACTGCAAGTGGCCTTAATAGGAAATCTTTCACAATGTGGTGTCAGAAGGTAGCACACAAATGTCATTAAAAAACCCTAATGTGCTTCCATGGAAGTTGTATCAGCAAATATTTATAAATGGTAAATCACATAACAGCTCAGTAATTCAATGGCTCACCTCGTACTACAAATGATTCCCCTGTGATGCTTGTTCCCTGCGTCACTCAGCAGGTTTCACATCAACTGTTAGATGTGGATTTACATTATTTTTTACTGTAAGTTTTAGATCCAGTCAATATTTTCTACTGTTAAAGTTCATTTAGATTGGCTGCTTTTTCTTTTCTTGTTGTCTATGAAAACATATTTTGCATTTTTATTGTATGTCAAACAGGGTACCACTCCCAAAAGTCATTCCGCAACATTCCCAGTGAACATTAGTTTTCATGCTTTTTAAAGCCATAGGGTGTAAACACCTAAAAGAATATCAGTAAAGTGCTTTAGTGCTTATGCACTTAATAAAATGTGTTTTGTTGTTATTGCTACAAGAGTTTCCCACTCATTGTAAAATATTAACTATCCCAACAATGTTGCAAAACACAGTACATCAGGGATTCTCATTGCGCGGCTCACGAGCCACATGTGGCTCACCATGCTTTATTGGTGGCTCTCGTGACAGGCTACAACAATACCAGCACAGCTAATAAATTGTTAAAACGTGCTGGCGCATTGTGCAATAATTGCGCATGTCGGCTCGGGCTTCTTTGATGCGGTTTTGTTAATCTACTTGTTGAGGAGGAGCCAGGTCCGACCGGCTGGTTAAAAAAAAAGTCCTGTTAAGCTTCAGATAGATCAGCTGATCATCACCATCCGAGCACGTCCACTGACCCGTCAGTCAAAAGACGTAAAAAAAAAAGTCATGTTAATCTCAGATGGCCGCGCGAGTCTCCACACCTGCTGTCGTCTGCGGTGAAGGAAGTAGGAGCATCTTACAGGGCCGGTTCTAGGCATGGTTACATGAGGGGCAGGTGGAAATGTGAAGGGGGCATCTTCATCTGTTCACATATTCATTTTAATTATATTTGTGATTGTATTTCTTATTGTATATAGAATTGTTTTGTTTTGTTTTAAAGAAATGAATAAAATTTATAATAATAATATTCATTGTTGTGCATTTGGTAGTCATTGTTATTGTTGACGTGTTTTCTTCATCTGACTGGGGTAATAAAAGCTGAACTTTTTACACCTGTGAATCAATATTTTCAACCATGAACACTATCAAGCAAAAACAGAGCAGTGTGACTGACCCATGTCCATCTTGAGTGTCTCACTGTGGTTGTAACAAATTACAAATACAACATGAAGTCAAGGACATGCACCACAGCTTCCACTCATCTCAGTACTAATGCACATTTTGTTTAAACAGATAATGTGCTGGCTATGTTTCTTTTTGTTTATAGGTGGGTTGTTCAATTTTTCCTTTTATTTGAGTGACTTGGGGTGATATTGCAGTTCTACCCTTGACTTTGATCTGTCAATATGGCTCTTTTGAAAATAAAAAAAAAAATAAAATAGTGAGAATCACTGCAATACATCCTTTTAAACTTTTCAAACCAAACCAGACGTAAAAATATGTGGATTTATAGCAAATATTCTGTTTATATTTGAAGTTTGAATAATAACAGATGAACTTCCACTGTTCTCACCATTTGCAACTGTTCAGATTTAATCTAAGGGATAAAGGCTCTGCTTGGTGATCACCTGGAATTATTTTCCTTCTACAAACCAGCACAGTGCTGAGTGTTAGCACACAGCACATCATACTGTATGCTGCGCATGCACACGTTACCATGTATGGCCTTCCGTCCTGAGAGATGAAAACTCTCTTAGGTCACCGTGTTAATGTGTTTGCAAGAATGTGTTTACACACAGACACAATACCCACCCCAACAATACTTTCATACTATCTATGGTACATACATGGTAGTACATCACACCTCTGTCATACGATTTAAACACATATTTAATGGGGACGCTGTGGACAAGTGGTTAGAGCAGTCATCCTCTAATGGGAGAGTTGGAGGTTTAATTTCACCAGCAGTCATGTGCTGAAGTGTCCCTGGGCAAGACACTGAATCCCTCATTGCCTCCAACATGTGTCTCATCAGTGTATGAATGTGATAAAGCACTGATTAGTCTTTGTATAGATCTAGTAGAGTGCTGTATGAATGGGTAAACGAGGACACAGATTGTGTTGTAAAGCACTTTGGGTATCTTGATAAGATAGAAAGGTACTGCATGAACAGGTCTCTCTTGTAAATGAGTCCTTGAGGCTCAATGAGACTAACCTGTATAAATAAAGGTTGAATGAATAAGTACAGTTTATTTGCCATATATTTATTGGATGCTGGTAAAGAGTATATATATTTACACACGTTTTTTTCCCAACAGACAAAAAGCTATTTCCTAAAATTTGTTGTGCATGCCAAACATACCGAGCCCCACGGTCCGGTCCTCCATTGGTTGTCTGCTGAGGGAACGTTCCAGCTGCTGTGTCCAGGGTGACGTCCGGGATCCAGAGGATATCCGTACGGCTGCTCATAAATGTGCTGCCGATTATAAACAGAAGGGCAGGGTGCAGCAGTGCACTCCTGTTCTGTCGCAGGCCTCTCATCTGGGTCACAGAAAGATGGGTCCACTGGGTGGTGGTAGTTAGAACAGGTCACCTGTCTGGTAGCTCTCCCAACACCACATGTCACTGAACACTGAGGTGTAGAAAAGAGAAATAACACGTTACAAATAGAGCAGAAAGACAAAAAAGCAGTGCCTATTGTCATGATCTCCCCTCTCTGCCACCTGCCATGCCCACTTGGCCGCTGCAATCAGCGCTCATGCCCTGCACCTGCTGACGGCTCTATATAAGAACTCCTTCCTTGCAACATCTCTGCCAAGTAGTTTAGGGATGGTACCATTAGATGGCGGTAATACACCGGAAGGTTGTAAACTGCCGTAAAACCTCACAGAAGAAGAAGAAGAACATCTCTGCCAGATTATGTAACACGTTTTGGTCCAGCACCTCGTTCATGTCCATGCCTGGTCTTCATGTCTCATCCTCACATCTGTCTCTTAGTTTCACCGCCCTGCCTGCTCCATATCTGGTTTATTCTGTTTTTCTGACCCTGGTAACTATGACCCTTTTTTGCTCTACGGGTTTTGGATTAAGAATTCCCCTCTGGATTTGTTCTCGGACCTCTGCCTCCACGTGCTTGACCCCTGGGTTGCTTTTCAGACCATGACTAGAGTGTTTGCCCCGCTGTCGGAACAATTCACAGCATTAAAGGCCTCCCTCTGCTGCTTCTCCACCACCACTTATGGCAACGTCAATACCTTCACTGACGCCATATCCTCAACTCTGAAAGATGGCGCTATACCTCACTACACCTGCCTGAGAAGGTTAGTGGCTGTTTTCTGCCTTTAAGCACATTTCCTGAAACCTGCAGCCCACTAACTGTGTTGTTTCTGAAGACATGTTACCGTGATTGGACCCAAACTCCAACCAGCAGCTTCAAAACAATACGTTTACACATTCTTGTTGTCCGACTGGACTGTTGAATCCAAAACCAGGTTCTTGTCAGTATAATCTGGTAGAGATCTTGCAAGGAAACAGCTCTTTTATATAGAGTGGGCAGCAGGTGCAGGGCATGAGCACTGATTGTGGCAGAGAAGTGGGTGTGGCAGGTGGCAGAGAGCGGAGATCAAGATATAACTGACAAGAATATGGTTTTGGATTCAACAGTTCAGCCAAACAACAAGAACTTTTAAACAATTGTATTGTTTTGAAGCTGCTGGTGGGAGTCTGGGTCCAATCACAGTGATAGGTCTGCAGAGACAACACAGTTAGTGGGCTGTAGGTTTCAGAAAATGGGCTTGAAGGCAGAAAACAGCCACTAACCTTCTCAGGCAGGTGTAGTGAGGTGTAGCACCACCTTTCAGAGCTTGAGTAGACGGCGTCAGTGATGGTATTGACGTTGCCATAAGTGGTGGTGAAACAGCTACAGAGGGAGGCCTTTAATGTTGTGAATTGTTCTGACTGCGGGGCAAACTTTAGTCGTGGTCCGAAAAACAAAGCAGGGGTCAAACACAGGGACACAGAGGTCTGGGAACAAACCCAGAGGGGAATTCTTCATCCAAAACCCGTAGAGCAAAAAATGGTTGTAGTTACCAGGGCCAGAAAGGCAGAATAAACCAGATGTGGAGCAGGCAGGGGGGTGAAACTAAGAGACAGGTGTGAGGTAGAGACATGAAGACCAGGCATGGACATGAACGAGGTGCTGGACATCTAATACCAAAACGTGTTCCATAATCTGGCAGAGACCAGGTGCAGGGCATGAGCTCTGATTGCAGCGGCGAAGTGGGCATGGCAGGTGGCAGAGAGGGGAGATCATGACACCTTTAGTTTATTTTCTTTAACTTACCTCTTGTAACTGAAACTGATATATATATTGATTGATTGGTGACAAGTTATTACATTTTCATTATTTATGCTCAAACTGTTAAATTGTTTTTACTCCCAACTTTTAAAATGTGTGTTTCATCCCAAAAACTTGAGTTCACCGATCATCCTGAGCTTTTCATACCTGTGTTACACGTTATATGTCATAAATGTAATTTATGCTGTTTGTTAGATGTTATAATATTTTTGGCTTATTTATTTATTAGTTTTAAAATGTTCCTTACAGGACTTGAAGCACATTTAACCATTTTTTAAGTACCGGTACTACCTTTTCTTTTGATTATTATTTGCAAAGTCTCGCCAGAAAATAATGTCTTACAGTTTTATTGGCTGCCTGAAATCATTAAACCCTTTGACTGGGCAGTTAACTCAAAAGCTTGCGCTTAGTGTGTATTCAACATATTAAAATTTTTGCTTGTACTCTTAATTAAACTTTGAGTTATTTTCATTTTATTAGCTGGTCCTTTTTTTCCTCTAATAAGATTTTTGTAGGATGTTTTCCAGGTTCTAAAATCTAGCCAATATTAATGGAGTGGTGCTTCTAATGAATGTCCCCATGAATTTCAACAACAAGGAGGGAAATCAACTTCAATATGGCAAATTAAAGCTTAATGGACTCGGGAGTTTTCCTCAAGGAGTTAATTTGTCTTAATTTGTTAATTTTGTTTAAAAAAAAATCTTTAAATGAATACAGAATTAAAGACCAGACAATAAATTTTAAAATCAATGGCCCTATAAAGAATGTATCAAAGCTTTTGATGAGAAACAAAGACTCCAACATAACACCATGGTTTATGGTTATTTTTACACTGTTCTAATGATTGGATCATATTTCTCCAGTTTTAGCTTATCTTCATTCAAATCCAGAATAGAATCTTACTTCTAACCTACAAAGCTCTCAACAACCTAGCTCCATCTTATATTACAGGTTCCATATTTTCCTAAAAGAGTACTTCACTCTCAGACTGCAGGTTTACTTGTGGTTTCTAGAGTTTCCAAAAGCAGAATGGGTGGCAGATCTTTCAGTTCTCAGGCTCCTCTCTTGTGGAACCAACTTCCAGTTTCTGTCCATGAAGCTGACACATTGTCCAGTTTGAAGACTGGGATCAAGACTTTCCTTTTTCATAAATCCTAGTTAGGGTTGGATTGGGTTTCCTGAGTTACCCCTTAGTTATGCTGCTATATGACTTAGACTGCTGGAGGACAAACTGACCACATGTCCTCACTCTGCTGCTGTCTTTACTTACTCCACCTGTTTGTATTTGTATTTTTTTCCATCTTAAAGATCCACTGACATGATTTTTCTACTATTCATCAAATTGCTCAATATATATATACAGTACTGTACTGTATATATATTTTATCATTTAAATATGTTAGTTTTTGCAAACAAAATGATAAATCACTTTAATTTTGCTTTAAAAGTGATTTTGAACATCAAGCCGTGTTTAATCATGGACAATCCGATTACACGCGAACGCACCATCTGTGACGTAGTGAGAGGCAGAGCTCTGGGCTTGTCACGGTGTGTGGGTGTGAGCAGCTCCACATGAAGGTAAGTCTGATACAGCATCAGACCTAAATTAGATCCTGTTGTTTCATCACCCAAACTATTTTCTGCTTCCCAAACTGAAGACAAATAGCTCAAATCTTCACATAGATTGATA
>JBBPBX010007471.1:52215-65196 GCA_038048925.1 Garcialebias charrua
ATATATATATATATATATATATATATGTATGTATATATGCAAAGTTTCTAAACTCTAAAAGCTCTAAAAGAGCACAGCATGTCATGATTTCAGCTCTCTGCCTCGACTGCACTCTCTCGGCCATGCCCACTTCTCCGCTCTGCACGGAGATCAGCTGATCAGCTGCAGCAGGAAGTTTATCCTGCAATGTGGGCTGCACAAAGATGCAGCAGGTGCTAAATAATTTTAAACAGTTTATTTGAAAAGAAAATTTCCATGCCAATCGTGCGGTTCATCCATCAATCAGCCAATTGTGTGTCATGTCTCATCTTACTTTGAAAAACCGCGATAGAGCAAGTATGTGAAAAATGAACCACAAAGTAATGAGGGACTACTGTTTATTGATTCTTCAAAGAGTTAATGTGCAATGCAATCAGTCAGCGTAGACCCAATTTGGGACAAAATCCCTTTTATCATGATAATATTTCTAATACCATGGCAGTTCCACTACCGTATTATTTGCTGTATAAGTCACAGTTTGTTTGCATAAATTTGCATGCCTTGAGACTTACACAGCGAAGGGCTATATTTATGTTTTTTTCCCCTCATATTTATGAACCAATTTTTTTGCTGAGATCTGACGACTTCATTCACTCTGACATGGAAAATCTTGAACACTACAATTTTCAGCAGCTAGAGGGCCCTCAACTGATATGGCAAGCCAAGTGTCTCATCAATAGGTAAAAGTGGCTATTAATGAGACACTTGGCTTGCCATACCAAGCCACCTTTGTCTCATTCCGGAACTCCTGGAGCAAACGTCAAATCAGCTGAATATTGCCTGGGCGGCACGGCAAAATGCAGCTGATTTGACCATTAAAGTGCATGTTGAGCAAACAAATAATTGTTTTTAGGTGTTTATCTTGTTAAATTTCAAAGAAACGCACAGCGAGTCGTCCATCTGAGTGCACCCGCAGCCGCAAATTGGCTTTTGAAATGCAGCTGATTTAGCTGTGAAAATGCATTTATTAAGGAAAAGTTAACTGAGACACACCTTTGCTAAGATTTCAAGCAAATAAATAATTGTTTTTAATTGTTGATCTTTTTAAGTTCTTGTTAAAGTCGTCCCGTGCACGCCCGCGTGGACACCATTTGGCAGCCAATCGATTTTTGGCACACTAGCCCACATTTCCGGTTTGTCAGCGGTGACGCATAATAGATGCAACATATATGGTGAAGCGACATATTTATGTTTCCACTTTATTAGACCTATTTGGACTGATGCGACTTGTACGGCAGCGCAACGTGTACGATTGCAAGTACGGTACTTAAAAAGGTATGCATATAGTGTGTGTTAAGACCACACTGGGGCTGGCCTGTCAGACACTTGAGCTCACACCACTTTTCAGATTGATAGACGAGGTTCAACTATAGAAACTGTGAAGTCGTATTTAGACGGAATCTGGTTTTCATTTGCAGCGAGTAACAACACAAGCTATTAGGAGACGAATCAGACGAATGGGCCTCTCAGCCCAGATGATGAAGCCTTGTATGTGTGTATGGTGTGTGTGAGGATGCAACAGAGGAAAATAAGAGTACCCGGTACAATACGGATAATCTGAAGAAATTTTGGAGCTTTCCAAAAATTTAATAAAATATAAGCACACATGAAGGAGCCTAGTCTTTACTTTGCTGTGGTTCAATTCTATTGAAAACAACCTCATGCACATATCAGACCCCCATTATTATTGAGATTGCATCGTGCTGCAGATATTTACCCTCAAGCAAGGCATATACAGGTGGTCCCCGACTTACGAGCACACCGACATACGAGGTTCCGGACTTACGAGCTCACTAACGAGCAGTAAATTTGTAAAGAACATACAGAAAATATAGCACTTTTATGTGTTTTTAGATGAAAGTGTGTTAGCTAACCGTTTGGAAACAAGTTTCTGAGCATGTTTATGAACTAGTATGAACGTTTTGTGATGAAAAACGAGTGTTCGTAGTAGCGCTAGCATAAATTTTCCGACTTACGACAGAAAATCCGGACTTACGAGAACACGTGTTTCGTGTTCCGACGTACGAGATTTTCGTCTTACGAGATAGTCGTAGGAACGGAACTCGCTCGTAATTCGGGGACCCCCTGTATATATAAAAAGCCCATCAATTTGTTTTAGTTCAACATAAAACACATTGCTTTTGTGTAACTGTTGAATATGTTGGATTGAGGTCTGAAGAAAATATCAAACACAATAAATGTTCTTACTGCTGTCCAGGAGCCATATCGCCACTGAGTCATGAGTTGCACGGAGTTATCAGGCTGAGGAGTGATTTGAGAAGTCCCTGGACACGCTGGCATCTCACAGTCCTATAGAACATGTCGAAATGTAAATAAGCTTTACAAAATATATGAATAATACAAAAACAGATTTAAGTAGTAGCAGTGAGTTTGCCACAAACATATTTTTATTTCATGCACAGATTCAGTAAGACAATACTTGTGAAAATTATTTGCAAACAGATTATTAGACAGTTTTTATACACACACTTTTGGATTATTTGATTTCTATGTTTAAACGAATCTTGTTCAACTCCCATTTTTTACGCCTGTCTTTATTAAGTTAACCCCAAAATCATCCATCCATTTGTCCATTATCTTTACCCACGTCTTCCTTTTCGGGTCATGGGAATAAATTGTAAATTAGCCCAAGGCGAAGTTAAGCTCTGAAAAGAATGAAGACATTTAAGACAGTAGGACGCGATGACAAACCAGTGGAGGTTTGGAAATATCTTGGAGAGATGGCAGTGAAGTTTTGACCCTTTGAGGGTGAGAAAATCCCTGCGGAGTGGAGAAGAAGTGTGCTGGTTCCCATTTTTAAGAACAAGGGTGATGTACAGAGTTGTAGCAACTACAGGGGAATTAAGTTGATGAGCCACACGATGAAGATCTGGGAGAGAGTTGTGGAAGCAAGACTTAGACAAGAGGTGACTATCTGTGAGCAGCAGTATGGTTTCATGCCAAGAAAGAGCACCACAGATGCATCTTTGATTTGAGGATGTTGATAGAGAAGTACAGAGAGGGTCAGAAAGAACTCCATTGTGTGTTTGTGGATTTAGAAAAAGCATATGACAGGGTGCCAAGAGAGGAGGTGTGGTATTGCATGAGGAAATCTGGAGTGGCAGAAAAGTATGTTAGACTGGTACAGGACATGTATGAGGACAGCAGGACATGTATGAAGACAGCAGGACATGTATGAGGACAGCAGGACATGTATGAAGACAGCAGGACAGTGGTGAGATGTGCTGTAGGAGTGACAGATAGCTTCAAGGTGGAGGTGGGAGTGCATCAAGGATCGGCTCTGAGCCCCTTCTTGTTTGCTCTGGTGATGGACCGACTAACAGATGAGGTCAGGCAGGAATCCCCATGGACTATGATGTTTGCAGATGACATTGTGATCTGTGGTGAGAACAGGGAACAGGTGGAAGAGAACTTGGAGAGGTGGAGGTATTCACTTGAAAGAAGAGGAATGAAAGTCAGCCGTAGTAAGACAGAGTACATGTGTGTGAATGAGAGGGAGGCCAGTGGAACAGTGAGGCTACAAGGATCAGAGGTCACAAAGGTGCAGGACTTAAGTACTTGGGGTCCACTGTCCAGGAAAATAAGGAAGAAGATGGGGCTTCGGCCCAGTAGTAAGGGGACATCTTCAAATTGGAGGTTTTGGCATTTGATACCCAGCCCTTATAGAGTTCTGAAATTTCTTGGGTGATACATTGAATTCCCCACTACCTTCAATAAGTATATTTGTGTATGAGTGAGAACTTAAAACTAGCTGTATTTAAATCTAACAGGGTTGAGTCATCAGGTCCTGGATTCTTCTTTGTTGAAACGTTTCATCTTTTATCCAAAAGACTATTAGTTATGACACAATGGCAGCTTCACTTGAAATCTATTTGTTTTTGGCAAGCTTTTTGATCAAACAATGCTCTGGATCAAATTAAACAAACATGACTTAACCAGACATTTATTATTTTTAAAAAAAAATGTTTTTGAGCTGATTTCAGTTACATAAAGTGTTCAAGATGGTTTGAGATTTTATGAAAGCAGGGAAATAAATTATTGAACGTTCCAAAAAGTTTTAGCTTGTTGCAACAAGTTATTTGAAAATATTTTATTAATTGAAAAACATAAGCACATTTGGTGAAAATAAACAGTTTTATCAATATTAACCAAACCTTTTTTTTTCTTTTGGCCAATGATAATTTGACCATCTGTATCCAATACAAATGAACCCCCAAAGGATTTTACTCAGACATTTTTGTTTTTACCTGACTATCTCTGGGCCTTGCTGCAGCATTGCATTCTCTGTCATCAACTGTGTCACCATAGTCCCCTAACACACACCTCACAGCTCTCATCTGGTAGCCATGGCCACAGGTCACCGCACACTGAAACAAAACATTACATACAATATAAGGGAAAGAAAAAAGATGCCGAGCAAACCACACATGTTCTCAAACTTCATCGGTCTTTTGGAGCTGATATCTTAGACAGGGCCTCAGAAGAAACATGGGTTCAGACACACCCTAAACTCAACCCTTTACCCAGCCGTTAGTTTATTTCACATAGTCATCAGATCACAATTAGGCACATCACATGAGTGCAAGAAGTGCCAGCACTGGTTTATTTGAGCAGCAAATTATGATTACACAATCAACAAATAGAGCTGATACTGTCCAGCTCTGCAAATATCACTCTCTTACTTCTTTAGGAAAGAGTCCCGCAAGTCTAAACATTACTGTGATTGGCCCAGAACATGTATTCATACGTTTCACTAATTTTGTGCCGAAGCATAACAGTGCTGAATCCATTGAGAAAAATGATGAAAACTTAATGCAAAGGACGGATGTGTTTCTGTGTGTGTGTGTGTGTGTGTGTGTGTTCTATGTCAGAGCTATGGGTCAAGTTTAGTCAAACAGGATATGAGGGCGAAGTGAAAGTACCACGGAGGAAACAGCAGCTGGAGCCATAAAGACACTCCCTTGGAACTTTATATCTTAGATTACACACATAATAACACATACACACACACTCACACTCACACACACACACACACACATGCACGCACACATGCACACACACACATACACATAATGGAAATCTGTCATTCCAACACAACACACACACAGAGCACCAGATATAAGTTGGAAACTTTGATGTCCCCAAAAGAAATCCATCTGCTCACTCACTAAAAAAAAAACAACAACAAACAAACAAAAAACAAAAAAACAAACACTAAATGTAAAAGTTATGCTTCTTGCGCATGTTTCTACTAAGTTTGACAAACAAAACTCAATATACTTGCAAGGAGCCAATATACATTTATTTAGTAGATGTATGTGGGGCGGCCGTGGTGTAGTGGTAATGGCAGTCGTCCCCCGATCGGAAGGTTGGCGGTTCGAATCCCGGTTCCCCACACCATGTGTCGTTGTGTCCTTGGGCAAGACACTTANCCGTTCGAGCGGTGCGTTCACGGACCTGCGGTCTTTTGAACTCTAGCGAGGAACGGACTTTTTCAACGTTCTAAAACAGTCATAAATACCGCAAAACACCGCGGTTAAGCCAGTCTTCGACGATATTACGTGCATAGAACTCGAACAAAACAAATAAACTGTTAGAAATGTGTGCAAAAATGAATCTGACAACCAGAGTCTACAGAAACCAACGTTCTTGAACGCGACACACAATGGACCAATCACAGCGTTTTAAGCAGCCATCTTGTCGGTACCGTTTAGCATTAGCTCGGCTCAAAGTACTGGACTCTCTTCCACAAAATAAACGTATTTTTACACCGCAGAAAATACTGTCAATGAGCTAAAACACAACCAAGCTAGCTCTCACGCCCCCAGGGGAGGCAGCACACTAACTGTGTACAACAACGGACTTTACGTCAAACGGAACCAGAGTACATCCGGTCCAAGCGAAGTGGGTTTTTCCCGAACCTCGGCAAACACGTTGTAACAGATTAGGTAAAATGGAGCAGCAAATTTGTGAAACAGACCTTCAACAGCAAACCGCAGATGTAACAAGATGAAGCAGTGGTGACACGGCGGTCACAAAATGAACAATGCAAGCAGCCTCGTGACACGTAATGAAACGTCTCACAAAAACAAACAAAACATTTATCACTCAGCAGCTTCAAACAGACGTTGAAATGTGAAACATCAAATAATTCTATCGGCAAAATAATCCAGACAATGCCACGATCAGCAACTCCCGGACACTCCACCAGCCAGAACTATTCTTATAAGACCAAAACCAGGATGCAAAACCAATGCCAACAACACCGTAACAAAAATAAGCTACAAAAACAACTTATCAATTTAATCTTTCAGAAGACCCGTACGCGGCCACCAATAAATGCGTGGGTGACCTCCATGCCTTGTCTGTACATCCAATGTGTACCAGATTCGCCCCTGACGGGTCAAAGGTCACCTTAAGGCCTAATCCCGCATATATCCCCAAGGTCTTGACTTTAAACCCTAGAAGTCTGGACTTTGATCTCTCCTCTTTTCCACCTGCTCCTGTCCTCACTCAGGAACAGGAAAGGCTGAAGGCTCTCTGCCCCGTGAGAGCTTTAAGCACTTACATGCAGAGAACAGCCGAATGGAGAAAAACAAATCAACTGTTTGTGTGCTTTGCAGCACCTGCTACCGGAAAGGCCCTATCAAAGCAGCGCCTCTCACACTGGGTGACTGAGGCCATAAAAAGGGCGTACAGTAGCAAAGGTCAACAGGTGCCCTCTGGAGTGCACGCTCACTCTACTCGGGGCTTGGCCACTTCGTGGTCACTGTTCAAGGGTGTACCAGTTGCAGACATTTGTGCTGCGGCGAACTGGAGCTCAATAAACACTTTTGCAAAGCATTACAGTTTGGATGTTACTGCGTGTGATGTCACTCAGGCTGTCCTTTCTAACACACAGTAGAAAGTAGCCTTGAGATGCCTGCTGATCAAGGGCAGACGTTCACACTAGCATGCATTTTACTGAGCATTTCAAGGGCGTGAATGAATTACGTTCCCATAGCATATGTTGCACCGAGAGACATGACTGAAAGGGAACTGAAAGTTATGCACCATAACTCATGTTCCCTGAAGGAAGGGAACGAGGTGCAACATATCTGGCCCTTTCAATGCTGAAAGCTCGGTGAAGTGCATTTTGGAGAAAGTTGGATGGGCGTCAGCGGCTTAAGTACCCAGAGGGCGGGGCCTCTGGCGCAACGCTGACGCCCTTGCCGTAAAGGCGTGAGTGTATTCCTTCAGGTAATCGCGCGGGGGTGCAATTCCCATAGCATATGTTGTACCTCGTTCCCTTCCTTCAGGGAACATGAGTTATGGTGCATAACTTTCAGTTTCTGGGTAGTGTAGTTCTTTGACTGGTGTTACAGTGTTGGCTTATTGAAAGAAAACTACAAAATGTCTGCGCCTGTCCGAAGCATTTTTTGTCAACTTTTTATCCCGTACTGTCCTAGACACTTGAGTAATATTAAAGTTGACAATCATTGAAAAACCGCAAAAGAGTGAGTCCGCGAAAGTCGAACCGTAAAGTAGTAATGGACTACTGTATACAGTACTCATTTTACTGAGACAGTTACCAAGTATTTATTTGATGTGGTTTCACTTTAGCAAAGTTTCTTGCAGTTTGTCTTGTTATATTCATTTAGACTGATAGTTATGGGGACCATTTCTAATTTATTTTATTTCACAAGATCCAAACAACAGAGTTGAACCCAAATAGACAAGCAGCACAGAGTCAGAGAGTCAGAGTCAGAGAGAATTTATTGTCATTTGCACCGCATGTAGTACATGTGTTGAAAACGAGATTATGTACACAGGGTCCCAGTTACATCCAACAACAAATGCAAGAGAAAAACAATAATAACATCTAGGATTAACTAAGAGAGACATCAGCTAGTAATACACTAAGCCCTAATGTAGTAGAAAAACATCATTATAAACAGCAGCACGAACATGAGTCATTATGAGCAGATGGTCACAGATGAACGCAGCAACAAGAAACAGATCAAGAAACAGGTGTGCACGTGTAAGAACATAAGGTGCAAGTCACTTCCTGTATGTTTGCGTTTGTTTTTTCCTGTATGTGTATGCGCACCAAAACATTTTTGTTAGTGTAAACATGTCGCAGTTATAAGAGGGCCCAAATGTAGAACTGCAAAGGCAAGAGGTAGCTGAGTAAAGATAGAAACAACTTTTATTTGGGAACACAAGGCACTGCACCAGAAGCAAACAAAGTTATGCAGATTATGCAGTGCTTTTTTAAAGAAATAGGTCTGATTTTTGAAGTGGGGTTCTGCGCAAAGCTAATGAACTATTAATATCTTACCTGTTGTAGATGCTTTTTGATGCAACTCATTTTGGAGAAATAATTTCTGATCAAACTGATAAACTATTCCAAGTGTGGCCGAGACCAAAGTGGATTACTTACTGTCCTTAAACGACTCCAATCTCAAAACTGAATAATGCAAATGCTGTTGTGTAAATGCTATATATATATATATATATATATATATATATATATATATATATATATATATATATATATATATATATATATATATATATATATATTAGGGGTGTAACGGTACGCTAAAATCACATTTCGGTTCGGTTCAACTACAAGGAGAGCTCGGTTCGGTTTATTTTCGGGTTTTTTCGGTACAAATTTTTTAATTTTTTTTTTTACAAAATAAAGACTTACAAAATTTTTATGTGCCAAAAATATGTTTGTATTGTATTGTAGTAATAAATAAAAGTGACCCATTTGGATGACCACCAGCCTGATCAAGAAAGGTCATCAAAGACTCTACTTCCTCAGACGACTGAGACGTGCTGGTCTGAGCAGCCCAGTTCTCACCTCGTTCTACAGGTGTGCAGTGGAAAGCGTCCTGTGCTCCAGCATCAACGTGTGGCATGGAGGCTGCACAGTTGCAGAGAGGAAAGCTCTACAGAGAGTGGTGAAGGCTGCACAGAGGTCTGTCGGAGTCAGTCTCCCCACCATCACAGACATTTACACCTCCAGATGCAGGAAAAGAGCCACCTGCATCATGAAAGACCTCACTCACCCAGCACACTCACTCTTTGCCCCACTCCCCTCAGGACGGAGGTTGAGGAGCATCAAATGTAGAACCACTAGACTGAGGAACAGCTTCTACCCTGAGGCTGTTAGACTCATGAATGAATAAATAAAAATAAAATAAAAATAAACACTGCAAAATATCACATCATGCTGATGCTGATCTGTTTTTCTTGTTGCTGTGTTCATCTGTGACCATCTGCTCATACAGACTCGTGTTCGTGCTGCTGTTTATAATGATGTTTTTCCACTATATTAGGGCTTAGTGTATTTCTAGTTGATGTTTTTCTTAGTTAATTCTAGATGTTATTACTGTTTTTCTCTTGCATTTGTTGTTGGATGTAACTGGGACCACGTGTACATAATCTCGTTTTCATCACATGTACCACATGCGGTGCAAATGACAATAAAGACTCTCTGACTCTGACTCTGATTTTAAATAAACAGCACTCTACAATAAATAAACTATACTAACAATAATAAAAATCTTAATAAATACAATAACAGTCAGAACAATAAGCAGCAACAGACTGTTTACAATCTAACTAATCAAGTTTTTGTCCAGTAGCAGCAGTGTGGCTGTATTTGTCCTCATTACTGTACTCACAACTTCTTCTTGGTGGGACTGTGGGAACAGTTCAGAGTTCAGTTCAGTCATCACTTAGCTGCAGGTGGATTTACCTCTGTCACAGACTGGAAATAAAAAACAAAAGAGATTAAAAAAAAACAAGTTAATAAGATTATGATTTAAAAAAAAAAGATTATTTAGATAATAATAAAACAATACCTCTTGAACAATTGAATCTCTCACTCTTCATCATCATGGCAGGCAGGGCTTTAATCTGGTCCAGGGCTTGTTGTTGACAACATCAGTTAGTTTTTTCATAAAGAGCTGAACTTTTTGAAGTGTTGACGTGATGAATGTCTCATAGCGACGCTCAGTAACTTTAAACCCTGCGCATATAACAACGTTCAGACAGATTCAGAGATTTAAAAACTCATACAGCTTGTGTTTATTGCTCTGGACCGCTCTGATTACCTGATGAAGGAGTTTTAATGCAGCTCTTCGTTCACGTTCGGATGAAGTAGTTTTAATGCAGCTGCTGTTCACGTTCAGATGACAGTTTCCAGCGCGTTCACGTGACGTGTTGCTGCTGCGTCACTCAAGCAGCTGCTGCAGTCTTCATGAAGCAAAGTCCACACAAGCTGCGCGTGCGCTCGTCTTTTGAAGAAAGCTATAACGTTCAAAAACAGGAGACCGCACGAGATGCTAACGGCTAAATGCTGCGCGTGCCACGCGAAAATAGGTCCGTGCTGAAACGCGCCCAGGAAATTTTGTTCCGCGGTGCATATATTCACCTGTTAAGAACGTTTAATGAGTGAAAAAATAACCGAAACGGTACGCAGGTGGACCGAACCGAACGTGGTGTACCGATACGGTTCGGTAAACCCATTACAACCGTTACATGCCTAATATATATATATATATATATATATATGTATATATATATATATATATATATATATATATATATATATATATATATGTATATATATATATATATATATATCTATATATATATCTATCTATATATATATATATATCTATCTATCTATCTATCTATCTATATCTATCTATCTATCTATCTATCTATCTATCTATCTATCTATCTATCTATCTATCTATCTATCTATCTATCTATCTATCTATCTATCTATCTATCTATCTATCTATCTATCTATCTATCTATCTATCTATCTATCTATCTATCTATCTATCTATCTATCTATCTATCTATCTATCTATCTATCTATCTATCTATCTATCTATCTATCTATCTATCTATCTATCTATCTATCTATCTATCTATCTATCTATCTATCTATCTATCTATCTATCTATCTATCTATCTATCTATCTATCTATCTATCTATCTATCTATCTATCTATCTATCTATCTATCTATCTATCTATCTATCTATCTATCTATCTATCTATCTATCTATCTATCTATCTATCTATCTATCTATCTATCTATCTATCTATCTATCTATCTATCTATCTATCTATCTATCTATCTATCTATCTATCTATCTATCTATCTATCTATCTATCTATCTATCTATCTATCTATCTATCTATCTATCTATCTATCTATCTATCTATCTATCTATCTATCTATCTATCTATCTATCTATCTATCTATCTATCTATCTATCTATCTATCTATCTATCTATCTATCTATCTATCTATCTATCTATCTATCTATCTATCTATCTATCTATCTATCTATCTATCTATCTATCTATCTATCTATCTATCTATCTATCTATCTATCTATCTATCTATCTATCTATCTATCTATCTATCTATCTATCTATCTATCTATCTATCTATCTATCTATCTATCTATCTATCTATCTATCTATCTATCTATCTATCTATCTATCTATCTATCTATCTATCTATCTATCTATCTATCTATCTATCTATCTATCTATCTATCTATCTATCTATCTATCTATCTATCTATCTATCTATCTATCTATCTATCTATCTATCTATCTATCTATCTATCTATCTATCTATCTATCTATCTATCTATCTATCTATCTATCTATCTATCTATCTATCTATCTATCTATCTATCTATCTATCTATCTATCTATCTATCTATCTATCTATCTATCTATCTATCTATCTATCTATCTATCTATCTATCTATCTATCTATCTATCTATCTATCTATCTATCTATCTATCTATCTATCTATCTATCTATCTATCTATCTATCTATCTATCTATCTATCTATCTATCTATCTATCTATCTATCTATCTATCATCTATCTATCTATCTATCTATCTATCTATCTATCTATCTATCTATCTATCTATCTATCTATCTATCTATCTATCTATCTATCTATCTATCTATCTATCTATCTATCTATCTATCTATCTATCTATCTATCTATACAGGTAGTCCCCGATTTACGAGCGCTCTGATCTGCGAGGTCCCAGACTTACGAGCTGCACATTTTTGGAAAAAACGAAAAAAATACCGAGTTTTCATGTGTTTTTTCACTTCAGTTAGCTAGTTAAGCATATAAACACACGTTTCCGATCATTTTTATGCACTCAAAAGTAGTTTTTAGATGAAAATAGAGTGTTTTTAGGTGCGCTGGCGAAATTTACGAGCGGACTTCCGAGCGGACTTCCGGGTTGCGAATTTTTGGAAAAAACGAAAAAAATACTGAGTTTTCATGTGTTTTTCCACTACAGTTAGCAAGTTAAGCATATAAACACACGTTTCCGATCATTTTTATGCACTCAAAAGTAGTTTTTAGATGAAAATAGAGTGTTTTTAGGTGCGCTGGCGAAATTTACGAGCGGACTTCCGGGTTGCGAATTTTTGGAAAAAACGAAAAAAATACTGAGTTTTCATGTGTTTTTTCACTACAGTTAGCAAGTTAAGCATATAAACACACGTTTCCGATCATTTTTATGCACTCAAAAGTAGTTTATAGATGAAAATAGAGTGTTTTTAGGTGCGCTGGCGAAATTTACGAGCGGACTTCCGGGTTTACGAGAGCAATGGCGGCCGTTCCAAATTACGAGATTTCCGGTTTACGAGCGCCCCCTTGTGACGGATCTCGCTCGTAAATCGGGGAATACCTGTATATATATATATATATATATATATATATATATATATATATATATATATATATATATATATATATATATATATATATATATATATATATATATATATATATATATATATATATATATATATATATATATATATATATATATATATATATATATATAATATATATATATAT
>JBBPBX010007472.1:0-23679 GCA_038048925.1 Garcialebias charrua
TGTACATACTTCACCAGTTACCAAGCAGGAAAATGAAGAAGCAGCTGCTACAAGCAACTTTACTGAAGCCCACAATTTAGGTTTTGATGCAATATTGTTCTTTTACAAACCGGATTCCAAAAAAGTTGGGATACTAAACAAATTGTGAATAAAAACTGAATGCAATGATGTGGAGATGGCAAATGTCAATATTTTATTCATAACAGAACATAGATGACGGATCAAAAGTTCAATCTGAGTAAATGTTACATTTTAAAGGAAAAATATGTTGATTCAAAATTTCACAGTATCAACAAATCCCAAAAAAGTTGGGACAAGTAGCAATAAGTGGCTGGAAAAAGGAAATTGAGCATATAACGAACAGCTGGAAGACCAATTAACACTAATTAGGTCAATTGACAACATGATTGGGTATAAAAAGAGCTTCTCAGAGTGTCAGTGTCTCTCAGAAGCCAAGATGGTAAGAGGATCACCAATTCCACCATTGTTGAGCAGAAAGATAGTGCAGCAATACCAGAATGGTGTTACCCAGCGTACAAACCGGATTCCAAAAAAAGTTGGGACACTAAACAAATTGTTAATAAAAACTGAATGCAATGATGTGGAGGTGCCAACACCTTAACATCTTAAGATCCTATGACATCATCAAATACTCGAGTTCTACTCGAGGTTTATGTGTTCATGTCGAGTTTAAAAATTATGTACTCGTTCAACCCCTACTCAGGACTACTTCCAGAAAGCATTGTCAGTGAACACAATCCACCGTGCCCATATCTGCCATTGCCAGCTGAAACTCTACAGTGCAAAGAGGAAGCCATTTCTAAGCAAGCTCCACAAGCTCAGACGTTTGCACTGGGCCAAGGGTCATTTAAAATAGAGTGTGGCAAAATGGAAGACTGTTCTGTGGTCAGATGAGTCACGATTTGAAGTTCTTTATGGAACACTGGGACGCCATGTCATCCGGACCAGAGAGGACAAGGATAGCCCAAGTTGTTATCAACGCTCCGTTCAGAAGCCTGCATCACTGATGGTATGGGGTTGCATGAGCGCTTGTGGCATGGGCAGCTTGCATGTCTGGAAAGGCACCATTAATGCAGAGAACTATGTTCAGGTTCTAGAACAACATATGCTCCCATCTAGACGTCATCTCTTTCAGGGAAGACCCTGCATTTTTCAACAAGATAATGCCAGACCACATTCTGCAGCAATCACAACATCATGGCTACGTAGGAGAAGGATCCGGTACTGAAATGTCCAGCCTGCAGTCCAGATCTTTCACCTATAGAGAACATTTGGCGCATCATAAAGAGGAAGGTGCGACAAAGAAGGCCCAAGACGATTGAACAGTTAGAGGCCTGTATTAGACATGAATGGGAGAGCATTCCTATTTCTAAACTTGAGAAACTGGTCTCCTCTGTCCCCAGACGTCTGTTGAGTGTTGTAAGAAGGGGGATGCCACACAGTGGTAAAAATGGACTTGTCCCAACTTTTTGGGGATTTGTTGACGCCATGAAATTTTGAAACAACATATTTTTCCCTTAAAATGATACATTCTCTCAGTTTAAACTTTTGATCTGTGATTTGTGTTCTATTCTGAATAAAATATTAGATGTTGGCACCTCCACATCATTGCATTCAGTTTTTATTCACAATTTGTTTAGTGTCCCAACTTTTTTGGAATCTGGTCTGTATTTTTCGTTTTCATAAATTGTGTTTAGAATTTCTTCTAAATGTCCTAATGCATGCTCAATAACCCAGGTAGATAAATCTAACAAGGTTGAGTCGGTTCCTCAGAACAATCCGTCCATAGGACCAGACTCAACCTTGTTAAAGTTCTTGTAAGGGTTGTTAAATATGCATATATTTAACTTAAGCAGATATTGTTATATTCAGTTAAATTAAATGTTCATATCATCCCCCTAAATAACATAAGAGTCATCGGCTGCCCTAATTTCTAAAGATCAGAATGTGCCATACATAAAAATCACATTAGTTGACCTCTAGTGGAATATCTTAAGTGCTACGCTTTGCAACTTCAAATAAAGACCAAGGAACAGACGAACTTAAGCAAATGTTATTTGGCTGAACAGTCTTCTTACCTGGGACATCGATTATTTTCTTGTACACGTTCAAGAAGGCGGCCTCTGCTTCTTTACTTCTTTTACTCAAGGCATCGATCTGTAAGAACAAAACAGCCAAAGTTAACGGTTAGATATCAGATGCACCCCCTCCGATCTGAGTGTCAGGTCCATTTACCCCAGAGGAAGGCCTGTTAAATTCACAGTAAGAGTAGTCTACATATCCGTCTATCCTCACTATGTGTTGGTATGTTGCCAGCAATCACGGCTGTCTAACAGTGGCTGCTTTGGCGTTTCCTTCTCGTGAAGCCAGTTCAGCTGTTCAGCTGCTGACGGACGCATTTCGTTTGTCGTGCACCAGTGTGTGTCTGTCTGTCCTCGAGTGCCCAAGTCGTCAGTCAATGTGTGTATGTAAAAAAAAAGTGTATTCTTTTTTCCCCTCCAGCACACTGACATCATTAAACAGCTGGCTCAGTCTTTCCAGCCACAGCAGGGGCAGATTATTCAGTCAGCTTTTAGTAGCAATACAGTGTGGATCCATTACTGATGTAGCCATTAACACGAGAGGGCACGGCGTGCGCTCCATCACCGATATTATTGAAAAAGGACAGTACTAGGTTGGATCTATAAGAGATTAAATCTGAAAATGGCACGTGGAAACTTTTACACTGTTGTCAATGCTGCAATACGAGGCAATGAGCTCCTCTACAGTCTCTGTGGCACGCTTCAATATGAGAGTCAGACGCAGTAGGCGAAACACATCTGAAATCGTGTCTAAATTGAGGGAAACAGATGCCAAATAAAAACATTCAGATGCTGCTACTGTACCGGGCAGAGCTACAGCCGACTACTCTGGCTCAGGCACTCAGACTAAACAGCCTTGTGATTCGCTTCCAACTCCTCCAGCATATTCACAACAAGAAAAAAAGAATAGGAGACAAAAGCCTATATAAGTCCAAATATAAAGTCTTCACATTCCCAGCCAAGCCAGTAGTGGAGTTGATGGGTGGTTTAGGGGTTCCTGCCACTGTAAACAGAACAGGCTACATGTAATACTGCCTGGGCTCCTATGGGAACCTAATAAATCTCTTCACATGGCTTTGATTCACTCTAGTTTTTTAGCCGCAAAACATCTGGCCCCGAGTAGGCTGGTGCCAGCACCCCCCCCCCCTCCTTTTTTGTGTTATTTCCATGTCTTTCTCCCAGTCTATATCTTGTCACTTACATGCTCTGATTCATTCTTTTTTCCTTTCCCTCTATCTTTTTTCAGCGTCAGTCTTTCTCACACGGTTCCCTGTCACACAAACATTGTAACCTGTTCCTTCCTCTCACAAACAAATCCACCACTCTTTATACATCTCGGTTTCGAAACATGCTGCATCGATGTACTTCAGCCTCCAGAGTGACTGTGCGTGATCGAGACACTCTGATGCAAGGCCACCAGTGGAAGATTAAATACCAAGACTGAACACATTGTGTACAGAAAAATCTGATCAGAGATTCTGTGTACCACAACATGAGCTTATGATAAGGAGCGCACATAAATTATCAAGTGGGAAAAAACCAGATCTGCTGATGGCAGTGAAGGAAACCAGCTGTATTACTGTACGATGACAGGGCCAAGGTCAGTGGTACAGCAGCTTTATATAGAGCAACATGGGAGGCAGGAAATAGACATTTAATGTAGGACACACCCTACAGTTAAAAGCAGGTTAACTGCAGGACCCGAGCCATTAGAAGACCACCCAGGATTTGCAAATACAACCCTGCTGCTCTGAACTGCAGCTTGTTCAACCAATCCCAATGACATCTGCTATTACATGCTCCCCTGCCCCCATCAACCCCCCCACCACAAACAGCACGCACATACATACACACACACACACACACACACACACACACACACAGCAAGCACAACAAATGAAGTGACACAAATGAAACATCGCCAGTATCAGTGGGTTACTGATGAGAAATGCTTACAATTGCAAAAGGTATCCCTGACACATCCACACACAAACACATACATACATACGTCAGCACCTTGTGGCACCATCACTCAGCACCGCCTTGCTCCCCTATCTAACCCACAGTGTGTGAAGGGCATCACGCTGACCTGTGAGTGTGTGTGTGTGTGTGGGTGTGGGTGTGTGTGGCCCCAGTGGAATCTGATAAGGGGAGGCTATGGGAAGCAGAGACTGAAGCCTTGGATAATGGAAAAGCTTATCTGATCGATGGACCAACAAGAAACACCGAGCATGCAATACACACACAAAAACACACACGCACGTAACCCGTTTACCAAGCCGAGGCCTTGTGGAAACTGTACTGTTATTGGTAATAATTATGACCCGAGGGCATCCACCTTTCAATGACAAAGATTAAACAAAGTGTCGAGACCTCCGAGTTCCTGGGCTAAAACTTTTTATTGCTCTCTTTCTCTTCGAGCATTGTTTAGTAATGTTCCCAGCTCTGGGGGCGTGGGGGTGGGGGGGATAAACCTTAAGGATGACTTACTGTGGGACTCTGAGAAGACCCCCTTTGGTTTCTGGTGCTGTCTTGTCCCTGATCAAAGGACTGAGGGCTAAACAAACAAAGACAGGCTAAAATTACACATTCTCAGAACGACTCGTGTTGTGGCACGCAATCGAGTTGAATAGTCGCCTGATTGATGGGCTGCTCTGAGACTGGCGCGGGTGTACAGTATTATCTCAATAATCATAAGATAATGTCTTGCTCGGTTCCGCGGCCACCCACTGCGCGTCTCTGCGTGTTGTGGTGTGCGCACTATCGAGGTGTGTCAACATAAGGATGGTGGAAACAGCTGACAAAGCCTCAATTATACTGCTGCCGTTTCTATTCTCTAAATAGACTGTGGATCATCACCATTCGAACATGGTGAAAACCACAATAAATTACAGCGTTTTTATGTAACCACTGGCTGTGTTTGTTGCTCTAACGCAAGAATATGGAAACTAACCCAGTGTTAAACTGTAATAGTCTTTGGCCAGTAGGAAAACAAGCCCTTGTCACCATCTATTGAGATGATTTTGCTTGAATGCATGTATGTGTTCTACTGTGTGTGTGTCGGCATGTATCCATCCACCCACTCCAACACCAAATAAAGCCCCAGTCTTAACCATCCGCTTCCACTCCTACCCTCTGACTTTCACATATGGGAGTGAACTAGAAATGCATGGCTGAGAGGAAGGAGGAGCCATGATGGAATTAGGCCAGAATGATGGAGGGGGGATAGAGGGGAACATTAAGGTGTATGATGTAGCACATGCACGCATGAGTCACCTCTTGTTGATCTCGGTACATTAAAACTTAGGGCAAAACATTAAAAGGTAAAAAAAAAAAGAAGTAAAATAAAACATGCTTTGCCAAATCAGCAAAGGAAACATTAAAATAGAGAAAGCATGACTGAATAATGCCAACATACAAAGTTTAAGGAAATGGCTGTCGGTGAGTTGTGACTGGCCAGAGCTAGGATTTAGTGGCGACTCTTTTTTTTCCACTTCTCAGGATGCAATTTAAACACACCCTCGGGCTGCAGCCCTTCATGAATAGGACAGAAAATCAAGAGCAGAGCAAAGAAAGAGAAGAAAAAGGGGAAATGAGATAGTGGGGAAAAAGAAAAAAATAACAGGAGATGGTGAAGAGGAAAGAAAACGTAGAGGACACCAAGAGTGGAACAATGCCATTTAACCCATGTCAAACAAGGTTTATAAAAAAAATAATAATAATAAATCCACTTCACTGCATGAATGCTAATTTCAATATAACTTTTCTAAATAGCTCACTCACCTCTCCTTGGAAGCTCTTAAGTAGAGGAGCAACTTGTTTCCGTAAATCCTGAAAATGGGACAAAATGAAGACGTTGTTGGTATAAAAATTTAGCTTTTTCTTTTTTCCAAAAACAGTGGTAGACATTGAGAAGCTTACAGACGTAGGTACACTCTTTTTCATTAGAACAGTGTTTAAAACCTATGACCAATACTACAATCGAGTTAGCAGACATTCTTGATTCTGCCAATAAAAACAGAGTGGTGCATGTGTGATGGGTATGAAAGAGATGGAGCCAGGTTTGTGCCCTGGGGTGCTCTTCCAGTCTGAGTTTCTCATAAGAACAGGTGCAGTACCACCTGGGCCACCCAGAGGCACCACGAGTGCATGAGTCAGAGAAGGAAGGAGTCACAAGCTATGTTTCCATCCAATTTAAATTCGATTTTTGAGCGAATTTTAGAAAATTTCGCTAAAATGTAAATTAAAATTATGAGGATCAGAAGTGTTTCCATTAACTGGCTTGAAGCGCATCTGCAATGCCACGCAAAGCGTCTCTACGTCAGACGTCAGCGTCATTACGTCACACGTCAGCGCCATACGTCAGACGTCAGCGTTACGCACTTCCACAGTAAACAGGAAGTAGCGTTTGAAAACAGACATCTCGGCAAAATGGAGAGAATATTTCAGGTATGTGTTGCTATCGGGCAAGTTGTATTTATTCTGTCATGCCAACTAGTTTTAGCGATGTTACATGTTGTCCGGAGCGGAAACAGCTGATCAGTCACGTGACGTGAATGTTCGCTGCGGCAGAACTGAGTCGGCTAATCTGTTTCCATCTGTCGTTTAGCCGACTCAGCTCTGAATCGACTCCCCAAAAACTACCTCAAGCGAGCGTATAAACTTTAGAGCGACTTAGAGGAAGTTAACTCGAATTATGCCGTTTCCATTTAGCTTTTCTGATGCGATGCTTCATAATGCGCACCTAGAAACCTTGATGGAAACACGCCTACAGATAGAGCCTTACAGTTAATGCAAATTGCATTAGCGGCACACCAGGTTTTTACTACAAAGCAAATGTGGTTCATCCTCCGAGTCCCATTGCATGACTTTCCAGTACGAGTCAGCAGTTCTAGATGAGATAGCCAGTCGAGGATGTATCAGGGGAACATGCAAATCGCTGTGCTGTTAGCCAGGCCCGGATCCTGACAGACTGAACTGGAGCGTATGGTAAAAAGCACAGCGGAATGGGACGTTCTGTACAAAAGCATTTGATTTGCGCAGTCTGTGGACACAAACACGTTTATCAAGCAGCTTAATGAAGACGATAAGTAGGGCAACAACAGATGCGTGTTCAGGAGCCTCGGTGCCTTTCAGAAGCCTCCTCTGAAAAGACTTGAGGGAAGAAGTGGTGGGGAGCGAGCTGACCTGTGACCAGCGTCTGGGGCTGGACTAATCTAAGGCTGGTCCAGACAGGCCCCTTGTCTGGGGCTTAGGACAGGTCATGAGTCTGTGACCCTGCTTCATTGTTACCTCATTAGGGGTCGGTGTGGCTGTTTGTCTGGGGCCAATTCAATATTGCCTTGGATAATGACCTGCAAGGCAAGCCCCACCACTCCTCTGCTCAGGGTCACCCTTCACAAAAAACACTCGCTCAAAACCACCTAATAAGTGACGGTTATGAAGTTTGCATTAGATTGAGATTATAGTCTAAATGTTTAGCTTCCTTGTACAGTACGTGTCGTTTGGATAATTACCGTATTCGCCGTTGTAAAATATGCACCGGTGTTTAATACGCTTTGTCCAATTATTAAAAATAAACAAGAAAAAATCCTACATAATCGGTGTTTAATACGAGTCATCGCCACGCGACGCGTCAGCGCCTCATTTGACCTGATTAAGATGGCGGCGACAGAAGCAAGCGAGTACGAAGAACTTCACAAGGAAACACGGTAAAAACAATTATTTCTTTGCGAGAAAAAATATATTTCTTAGCTGACTTTATAGAAGACGTGCTCCTGAGCTTAACGAAATGTTCAAATCAGCTGGATTTTTTAAAAAGTTCGCCGAATTTTAGGCAGGCGGTTCGGACCGGACGCTTTGTTTCTTTAAATTTAGCTAAATAAACGCTTAAAAAATATATATTTCTTAGCTGACTTTATAGAAGACGTGCTCCTGAGCTTAACAAAATGTTCAAATCAGCTGGATTTAAAAAAAAAAGTTTGCCGAATTTTAGGCAGGCGGTTCGGACCGGACGCTTTGTTTCTTTAAATTTAGCTAAATAAACGCTTAAAAAAACATATTTCTTACCTGACTTTATAGCCGACAGTCCCCTGAGCTCAACCAAATGTGAAATCAGCTGGATTTAAAAATCTGCGGTGTGGTTTATGAGTTACGGTATCTTGCTAACAAAAACAGCTACATCCATAGCAAGGGGCGGGCAGCGACAGAGTCAGTCCGACCAGAGGACATTCAAATGAGCAAAAAAACTGCGTATTATAGACCGGTTTTTACGGTAGATTCTTCTCATCTTTTATCCAGGTTTTTCAGGTAATATTGATTTTTTTTAATCAGAATAATATTAATTATATTAAATATATATACAGGTAGTCCCCGATTTACGAGCACATAAGACTTACGAGGTTCCGAATTTACGAGCTATCATATTTAATAAAAATATGAAATAATTTTTTTGTGTGTGTGTGTTTAAATGTTCTTGATTTCACGTGTACAGCACTTTGTTGCAGCTGTGGTTGTTTTAAATGGCTTTATCGATAAAGTATTATTATTATAATTACAGTACAGTGCATAATTTTTAATTTTTAAGCCGATTTACAAAGTTTTGCGGCAGTTTCCGCCAGTTTTTGGCAGTCAGTCAGTTTTTGGCAGTGCCCACGAGTTGAGCCTTAGCCAGTTAGCTCCAGTCTCGTAGCTCCAGTCGACAGCCAACTTTGTCCGAATCCGATCAGAGGTTCCTGCGCTCGGATACATGATCTGGAGCTGAACAGTGGTTTTGTGGGAACGGATGGATGAAGCAAAATGACACTGTTGACCACGTGAAGCAGCAGCCAGCCAGCCGGACTAGCAACGAGCTAACATTAGCCAGATGGCTCCAGCAGCCTCGTAACTCCAGCCGACATTGTCGATCAGAGGTTCCTGCACTCGGATACATGATCTGGAGCTGAACAGTGGTTTTGTGGAGGAACAAATGGGCAAAGCAAAACGACACTGTTGACCGCGTGAAGCAGCAGACAGACAGCCGGACCGGATTAGCAACAAGCTAACATTAGCCAGATAGCTCCAGCAGCCTCGTAGCTCCAGCCGACAGCCGGCTTTGTGCGATCAGAGGTTCCTGGAGCTCGCCTGGCAGCCTAAGATATTGGGGGACACCGAGCTAACTTGGGAGAAACAAAGCCGACAGCCTTTTTGGAGGGGCTAACAAGCTAACGAGCGCAGCTAATGGCGGTGGCTAACAACAGCTAACTTGCGCAAATGGTTTTGGATGGACGGACACCACGGAGAAACGGCTTTCGGTTAGTTATTAAATCTTTTTCTGGCTCCAAATGTATGAAGTTAACATACTAACAGTCCTTCCTATAAACAGTTTGGACTGCGTGGTGCTGCAGGAAGCTGCGAAGCTCGGACGTAACGCAGCGGAGCTAACGCGGCGGAGCTAACAGGCAAACAGACGAGAGAAGCTGCTGCTCAAAGTAAGAAATTATTTTTTATTTTTTTGTGTACAGTATGTTCTTTTAAAATGTTTTAAAGTGTTAGGATAGTGCTTGGTAACTGTTCATTACCGCACATGTACGTGTATCAGTGGCGGCTCGTGCGGTATAAAAGGTAGTCCCTGATTTACGAGATTTTCGTCTTACGAGATAGTCGTAGTAACGGAACTCGCTCGTAAGTCGGGGATTACCTGTATAATAGATATTGCTGTTCTGAAATGCAGGTACGCACACAATGTAAACAAAGCACTTGGTCGAGTGTGCTGAAAACCACATGGAAGCTGGAGTCATGTGACTGACCTACATTAGGATGACTTTGGTCTGTGTAGGTACACACATTTGGTGGGATCGGACAAACGCAGAATCTCAGAGATCATTTTAAGTTGGAAATGGAAGGGTGAGAAAAAGAACAAGTAAGCCAACTATTATAAATAACTGCTTGTATCAAGAATTTACAGGTTGAAAGTGGAGAGGTAATATTCTCTGTCCTTCTGAAAAGAAAAAATGGCTGTAAGGATGAGAGTCAGCAGAAGTAGAGTCGTTATGGGGGAGGAAGTAGAGCTGTGGAGCATTAAATTCCTGAATTTTAGTGGCAAGTTGGTAACATTTCAGACAGTCTTGTTCTAGTTTGTATTCTTGTTGTTGCCAGAATTGAGGCAAGACGTGAACGTGATGAAAGCAGACATGACAAATAAAAACAAACATATTCTCGTAACATAACGGCAGCAAGCTACTCCTGCTGGACACTGGAGCTCTGTGGTCCACTCACCGGTGCTCCTCCCCCTGCCCTCTCTACTTCCAAAGATTTATGACCATATAACATAACAATGCACACAGACACCACGGTCAGTGTGTGTGTGTGTGTTGTGTGTTGAGGGGCCCAGGCAGCAGGAGATGGATGGCTGGTGTGTAAGCTGCCGGCAGACAGCAGACAGGCCAGCCTGAAGAATCCTCCAGGGAGTGAGGAACTCCCATTCGCTGTCTGTCTGCCCTGCAGCTAAACACAAACGTGTGTATGTGCACGCACACACACACATGCACACAAAGTTATTTTACTACCACTGCCTCTGGTCAGCAATCTTTGGGGCATTTTGCAATCATTCCCACCCCTTTTCCCTTTACGCTGTAGGAAGGCCGTTTTAACCAAAAGAAAAATTAAGAGTGAATTTAATAATTTAGGTAATTTAAGAAGCGCAGTGAGATGAAGCCTTGAGAAAGAGAGAGAGAAAATCAGCGTGTCAGTGCTGATGAATTATGAAGACTTTGTTTTCACGCCGCATTTCTTTGCACTACTTTCAAAATGCTACAAAAGCCGCTGTGTGAGTGTGTGTGAGTGTGTGTGTGTGTTATTATGCAGGCTGTGAGTGCAGTTCATGCCGAGTACAGCTCAGCAGACGAGACACAGTCAACGTGGGCCGGTCTCCTGGTTGTTGAATAATGGATCAGAGACAGACTCCCGCTCAGCTTAATGCAGTCTGATCTGATGTGACTGTGATCTCTGTTGACTGCTGCGGACCACAGAGAGCTGACAGCCCCCTCTACGGGCTGGTCAACCACACACAGAGCCAAGAGCACACAGAGACGATCGGGGCATTTTTAATCAAGCGCAGGCCGTTGCACGTTATGAAGCAGTCTTCTTGCTGGGCAGCTCTGATGTGCCTGTAACTTCCAAGCGCCCAGAGTTTTAGTGCCGAATCCTATTGAGCCCGTTACAGCCCTGTAATGAATCCTGTCGCTCGTCTCGCCTGGCTCAGATTCCTCCTCCACATACCAGGGAGATGCCAGGGGCCACACAGACGCCAGAGGAGCCTTCCTAAATCACAGCCTTGTTACGCTGATGAATGCGTGTGTCCTGTTCTGTGATCTAGGCTATCTGCCTATGTGTTTTTGAGCCTTTGCTACTCTGGATGTTTCCTTTGTGTGCCTCTACATGCGGATCTCTCCGCCCTCTGACTGTTGCTTATACTTGAGATTAGAGATGAACGTGGAGGGTGAAGTGGAGGGTTCAGTTCCCTCTGGTGTGTGTTCCTCCACGCTGGGAGGGCCACACGCTGAAGTCAATCGTCCCAGTCCTCATCCTGTGGTAACTACAACAGGCCCGCTGTCAACTTCGTCGAGTTGACAATTTCCTACCCACCGTCTACACCGCTCATTCATAATTCATACCACCATCAATAATTCACAGTGGTGACATTACCAATAATAACACAACAATACTTTGTTTTCACCGTGAGGTTTGAAATGTGTTGCCTTGGTTACGGGGATGAAACAAATATTCCCAGGAGGAGAGATGGGGAACACAGGAACAGGACAGAATTCCCTCCTGATTCCACTTAGTAGTGCTGTCACACACACCCTCTTCTCCCCCTTCTGCTCAGTCCTGCCTCTCTCTTTCTTTCTCACACACACACACAGACCACACTTTCTGCTCACATAAAAACTAGGTCAGATAATACAAACTCCTGAGGGGTTTTCTGTTTTGTCTCTTTAGGATTTCAGGGAAACTAATGGAGAGACTATTTTTGGGAGCAGAGCTTGCATCCCTGCTCCGTCTCCTCCTCCCCTGCTTTCTCAGTAAATAATCACAGCTACGTTTATGAAGAAAGCAGACGCAGGCAAACTACTCCTACTGTCAAAAGACAAGCGAGATACACAGAGAGAGAGAGGCCTTTTGTCTTTTCTGTAAATTTTTGTCGTCTCACCTCTGGAGTTGTCTTCTTGAACTCGCGGCTCAGGTCGATTAGTTTCTTCCTTGACTGTTCGCTCTCATCCTGTCTGTTGGCAAGCTGCGTGGCGGTGGCGTCAAGTTCTTTCTGCAATGCAAACGCACACACACACACAAAAATAAAGTTATTTTAGTCACAAGTATCTTTACTATCATTCAGGATGCAAAGACGGGAGAAGCTGTGCAACTCAACAGCCCACCCAAGTATCAAGGTGCTAACGACTCGTTTAGCAGCAGCTTAAATTGGATAGTATGCTGCTGCGGCAGCAGCGGAAGAGGACAGACCCATAACACCTTTGTGCAGCCAAGAAAAACACTTGCTGGTTTGATGTGCAAGCTTTTCTTCAGCCTGTCAGTTACAATGGTGGCAGACGTGTAAACTTATGTAGCAGTAGATGGGTGCCGGTTCACAAAAGTACAGTAATAAATGTCGGCCCCGGATGGCTCATCCTCTCCTAGTAACATGACGACAACAGCTCAATTATCAACAACAGCGTCGTCAGGGCTGAGCTCAGGCCCGTCTTTATCCACATCCATTTTACATTGTTATTAATAGCTATTCATGGGATTTGTTCCAGATGATGAGCTGAAATCTGACATTAACAAGGCTTTCAGGACTTGTAAAGATTGTATCTCTCTCTCTGCTGAGTGTGTGGCAATTCCTGGATTATGTTCCTGTTGGATCCTTGCCCTCTGTCGCGCTCGCTCCTTTTTGCAAACTCCACAGACCATCCACTCACTCACTCATTCATTCAACCAGCAGCTCTGTCTCGTCAGTTTAAATATTTTACTCCGCCTCTCTCAATTTTCCCTCCCCTTATCCCCTCCTAACCACTTCCATCCAGCGCCCCTGTGAGGACGCCCACCCCCTGAGAGTGATTAAACGCTGCTGAAGGGCCGTTATGCTAACTAACGCACTAATCATTTAATACACACATTACCACGGGGGCCCTTGTGGCTCAGACCGCTGACGAGGTCCCAAAACACACTTGCGCATATACAGTATGCTCACACCCCTTCAAAACACACAACGCAACCCTCTAAAGAAATAGTGTGATCAAGTACTAATTAGGAGATTTTCCCCCCGTCAGCATTAAGTTTAATTCCCTGGCCAGCGCTGATCGTTTTATCCACAAACCATGAAAAAAAAAAAAAAAGTGGTTGACAATCTTCTGTGGTGGATTTTACTCATCAGCACAGGACGTTTTAAAAAAATATATAAAAACTTGCTTACATGCCATCTTGCTCTTGCTGCCCATGGAGCAGTTGATGTAGCAGCCTGTCTGCCCGTGGCCATGGAGCAGCTGCGCTATCTGTTAGTGAATTCAAGCGTGCGCGGGCGCTTGTGCTATGCTTGACGAAGGGAGGAAGCTAGCTAATTTTAATCACTTTAAATTAATTGTCAAAACCTAGATGCTCCAATTCATAGACAGGTGTAATTATTAAACTGGGTAATATTAGAAAAACTAGGAAGGAACTAGGATAGAGGAACCTGCTGGTTTAAGAGGTTGGCGCTACGTCAAAAATTATGATTTAATAACTAAAAATGTCTAAACTTCTTCTGAAATTACACAACCTTTTTACCAAAACAGGTTTATTCTAAAGCACAATTAACTTTATGATGAATGCAAATCAACATCAACCTAATATTACTTTTTTCAGCCAAAAAACTCATCCATAGTCCTGTACAGACAGAGCTCTGCTACAGGGGGGTCATGTGCCAATCCCTAATGCCCTTGATTCTGTCCAATCCCTTTCCAATACCCAGAGCATATCCCAATGTGTCCAAAAGAATAAAAAAAATCTCACCACTAAGCTATAAAAACACATCACACATAAAAGAGGATTGATTCAGTGCCAAGTGGGCAAGTAATTATGTATGTCTTATTTTTTTAAAAAAAATTAAAAAGACCCTCCGACTCAATCAGGTTTTGACTAGCAAACTCCATGCCCTCATCAGCAGACACAAGCAGACTTTATACTTCTCTTGCCGATAGAGCGTAACGTCCAAAAGTGCACAATCCCTCCAGTCTAAACGTTTTTTTTTATAAGCATGATGAACTCTGACCACAAAGAAACCACTGGTACTTTCTGAACTGAATATAAAAAGTTATTAAATATAATGAACCACAAATGTTAAATATACCCATCAAGGAAAAGAACAAGTTTACTGAATTTGCACCTCTCGTCCCAGTTTTACTTTAAGTAGGGTGGCAAAATATATTTAAAAAATAGTTTTTGCAGTGTCAATTTTAGTTTCACACAAGAAAGCTTGGACTGCAGTAAATCACAGCTCGTTATATTTTAACTAAGACCTGTTGTAGCAAAACGAAATTTCAATTCTGTGTATGTCCTGTACATATTGCAGTTCTGACAATAAAGCCGACTTTGACTTTTGACTTGACTTGACTTTGAAAACACAGTAAAGTGAGCAGGAAATACATTTTGTGGGTGGGGTTTTAAGGACGGGGTCAACATTTTGTGAAAAATCTCTTTTCAGTCTTGTGTTCACACAGAAATGACATTTTAGGAGTCCTGATTTTTTATTATTTTTTTAAGGGTCCAGTTTGAACTCTAACTTTGTGTTTATGTGTAAACCGATAAAACAAGCCTTTTTAAATACGTTGACAGAGCTCCACCTCTGCTCTAACCTACAACCTGAGGGTGGGCCCTTATCATCTTCTTGTGTTTACAGTAGTCCCTCCCTCGCTACTTCGCGGTTCGATCTTCGCGGACTCGCTCTTTCGTAGTTTTTTAAAGTAAGATTGTACGGGGGGAAAAAGTTGCACATGACACGACTGTCAACTTTAATACTACTCATGTGATTGAGACAGTACAGGATACACTACAGTAAAAAGTTAACGAAAAATAAAATACTTCAGACAGGTGCCACCACTTTGTACCGTATTTTCCGTTGTAAAGGTTGCACCGTTGTATAGGTCGCACCTACGTCACCGCCGACGTAACGCGTCATCCACCGCTGACGTGCCCCGTCACCGCTGAGTCAACCCGGCAATATGGACCGAGTGTTTAGCTCTGCTGCTAATGTCTGCTAACAGAAGCTAACACGAGACGAGTCCCGTCTCTGAAAACACTAATAAAAAATCAAATCTCATCTCAAATGATTCATCCAGGACATAGTTGAGTACATTAAAGCCTTATAATTACACTCTGTAAGCAGAAAAAAATATACACCGATTGGTTTCGAAGCTATTTATAACAAACAGAAGCCAACTAGAGAAGCCAACACGAGACGAGTCCGTCTCTGAAAACACGAATAAAAAATCGAATCTCATCTCAAATGATTAATCCAGGCCATAGTTAAAGGAGCTGTATGTAACTTTTCTAACAATATATTTTTAACATATTTCTTCACTCTGTCACTACCTCCTGACATACTGATTTTAGACAAGTAATCTCTGAAAAAAACTATTGTCCCCTTGCTTCTCTAAAAGCATTTCTAAAAAGCCACAGTGACCTGCCGTTAACCAGCCAATAAAAACAGAGTTTGTAACCAGCCAATAAAAACAGAGCTTGAATTTGAATCAGCCAATAAAAACAGAGCTTGAATTTGAATTTCAGCAGAGCAAGGGGTAACAGAGCCATATATGGCTCTGAGGGGGAGGGACCAGAAACGTGTCTCTGTTCAAAATTTTCCTAAGTTCCAGCGTGTTCCAGAAAATACATACTGAACCTTACATTACATATAAGTACATTAATGCCTTATAATTACACACTGTAAGCAGAAATACTATACAGTACACCGAGTGGTTTCAAAGCTATTTATAAGCAAACAGAAGTAAACTGAAATAAAAACGAATGCTAACACGGGAAGTCCGCCTCTCAGAACACGAATAAAAAATCAAATTTTAGCTCAAATGATTCATCCAGGACATAGTTAAGTACATTAAAGCTCATATAATTACACACTGTAAGCAGAAATAATATACACCGAGTGGTTTCGAAGCTATAAGAAATCAAACCAATGCTAAAACCAGAAGCTAACTGAAGCTAACCGCTTATTAAAGATCTTTTTTTTATTTTTATCTCAAACATCTAATAAAGCTACTCACTTGTAAACGTCCATACAGTGATTACATTCTGTAAGTTTCAGAAAAATCCGCTGAGTGGTTCTTGACTTATCTTGCTAACAAACAGCTAAGAAACACAGATCTAAAAGAAGTTACCGGGTACCTCCAGACCAGGAGGCCGACAGAGTCAGTCCGAGCAGAGGAGCTTTTTTCGGACACATGAGCTGGAAACGGTCGGTGTACTCCTCTGGAAGTGTTCCCTAGCGGCCGAAACTGGTACTGCACCATTTTCTGCCAAAGTGAAAAAGGGTCATAACTGAGCCAAAAATTGGTCTAAAAATATGGGAAAAAATCCATAAATAGGTTTCACTGGTATATAGGTTGCAGGCCTTGAAAAAAAACATAAAAAGGTGCAACCTATACACCGGAAATACGGTAGTTTTCTCTCAATAAGCCTATACTGCACTCCTGCTCATAACGACTACATTTCCCAGAAGCCAACAGTGCACCCAGAAGCCCCATTGCCCTCTGCTGAAATACTAGAGGGAACGTTTGGATCAGATCGAAAAAAGTTTGGTCCTTTACAGTGACTTCAGTGCCCAGTGGATTTAGAGAGCCGTATGGAACCCACAGAACCGGAGCAGAACTGGACCTCCAGACCCATCGGCAAATCTGAGAGCAGTTAGCAGACCCACGAGGACCTCCGAGTGGGGATGCACCATCGTAGGTCCGGCCCTCGCTCCGGAGCCCACCAGGACTTTTTTTAATCCTTCTATCACTCAATTGAACCACCGATTGTCACAACATTGGCCACCCTAAGGTCCCACACACACACACACACACACACACACAATGTGCTTCGGTGCTCAAGGGCTGCACAAAACCAGACCAGAATCGGCAGGGTAGATCTGCCGGACCAGAACCGAGCCGCTGTTTCTGCAGAGCTGTTGAGTAAAATGTTGCAGCACTGTGCAGTCAAAATTATGTAGGTTTAAGAGTTTAGAACATTGTGGGCTTCGTCGTTGCAGGGTAGGTCTACAGAAACTAAACCAAGTCGGACCAGAACCGACCAGAACCGAGAGCTGCTGTTTTTCTGCAGAGCTGGTGAGTAAAATTTAGTAGCTAAATATACTTATGTTGTTAAAATGACATTACGTTTAAGAGATCAGAACATTGCAAGAGTGTGGGAAAGATTTATAAAGCCTTAAAATATATAAATACTAAAATAAATATACCGGTAAGGTCCCTACTTCGTGGATTTTCACATATTGCGGGGGGCGGGGGACATAACCCCCGCAATAAATGAGGGACTACTGTATAGGCATGTCCACACCCTGTTTCCTGTTTATTTTTATATTTTTTGTGTAGCACAGCAGCAATACAGTGCCACATACAAGTTGGTTACTTCAGTGTTTTTGGTGATTTGAGCACTTATGTGTGTATGAAGAATTTGCCATGCTTACAGGGATTTATTTTTATTTTTTAGAAATACAGTAACCAAAAGATTTGTGTGGAGAAGGCCTTAATACTAAGCAAAAATTACATGACTGATCTGAGCCACCAAGTTGTATCAGCAAAAAACAGCACTTGGAATCATAATGGGATCAGATAGGTGTTTTTCAGATTCCACAGCATTACGTAAAGACACGTCACATAAAGACATTTCATGTAAAGACACGTCAAGTAAAGACACAACCAAAATTATTTAGACTAAACACATATTTGGCCAATCCGATGGCCTCTGCCCCTTTTCCACCGGTCGGCTCGGGTCGGATGTTACGTCATATGTGCGTCGCAGAGACCCCCTTTCATCCTTTCCCACCGGCTATTCCGAGCGGAGCCGCGCGAGATTTCCTGAGATTTTCGGGCTGCTTTCAGAGGTGTACTGAAGCGAGCTCACCCGCTCCGGAAGGAGGGAGGAGGAGACGAGAGCTGTTTTTACGGAAGCGAGGGAAGCTACCACGGCAGGACTTTTACATGAATAACACGGTAAAAACAATTGTTATTTTTTAAATTTATAGCAAAGATGGGTCTTCAGCTGAACGTGTCCTTAATAAAATCACGTACTGCTCAAAACTGCACGATTTTAAAAAGTAGTTTCGCCACGAGTAACACGCGGCGCGCGGGCGGCTTTATGTCTTTAAATGTAGCTCAATGAACAGATATAAAATATATTTCATAGCTGACTTTAATAGTACGAGGGCTCCTGAGCTTAACCACGCTTTAATATTGTCACGTATGGTCAAATGTGCTGCATTTAAAGTAGTTTCGCTTTGACTTTTTCCAAAACCTGTGTTTGCACAACGAAAATAAATTATAAAAATTCGAATTTTATTTCAAATAACTCCAACAGGATACATTTCGTGTATGAATATGTTGTGATCACACTAGATTTTTTTGAAAAATATCAGCTTTGTGGTTTTTGATAGAATTGATAATATGTAATACAAAGTAGAAAATAATGGACGTAGGTTGACACATTTATGTCTATAAAACATTGAATTTTATTTCAAATAACTCCAACAGGATACATTTCGTGTATGAATATGTTGTGATCACACTAGATTTTTTTGAAAAATATCAGCTTTGTGGTTTTTGATAGAATTGATAATATGTGATACAAAGTAGAAAATAATGGACGTAGGTTGACACATTTATGTCTATAAAACATTGAATTTTATTTCAAATAACTCCAACAGGATACATTTCGTGTATGAATATGTTGTGATCACACTAGATTTTTTTGAAAAATATCAGCTATGTGGTTTTTGATAGAATTGATAATTTGTGATACAAAGTCTTTATTGTGTTCTTCTTCTAGTGGTGGCTAGTACTGTAGTAAATAGCTTGAGGAACACTACTGCCACCATGTGGTAAGACGAGTAGGATTCTGGACCCCGCCCACAGAAGGGGTACAAAAAAGCTGTGGAAACAGAACATAGATGTGACCCGACCCGAACTGAGCCGACCTGAGCCGATCCAACCCGAGCCGAGCCGAGCGGTGGAAAAGAGGCATTACTGTCCCTTGAGACTGACCCCTGGTTTAGAGGATTATAGCCAAGATGCTGAAACGCACAGAAAGTGTTGGATGTTGTGATGACAGAACAAAAAGACAGAAGTTTATTATTAACATTTTTATCACAATATTCATCCGTAACAATATTATGCAGCTCTAGCTTTAAGCAAGAATTTCTGAATTCAATAAATGCTTTCAAAAAAGTAGGCTTACCTAGTTACAAATAAAAATGAAACAGTTTTCAGTGTCCATGTGTACAAAACAAGCAGAGGGAAATGACCATTTTGCACATGCCCACATCTGGTTAGTGAACATCAAACTTCCGAACTTTCCTCAGAAACTTTCCTCTGAAAGTGATCAATACAGTAGTTATCTAAAAAGACTAATATGTTCAACTGTTAAACATATCAAACATACTGTTATTTATTTATTTATTATACTCTGTTATTCCCCAATGGGGAAATTAATTCTTTGTTTTTTCCATTGCACATGTGAGAACGCATGTGGAGCAGAAAGCTGCCATCTAGGACACCCGGTGCATCTAGGGCACCTGGCGGAAGCAGATGGTGAGGGTTAAGGGCCTTGCTCAAGGGCCCAGAGTGGGGCAGATGAGGGTGGAGGCAGCATGCTTCACCTTTCCCACCCACGTTTTTGTTGTCTGTCCAGGGAGTTGAACCGACAACCTTCCTATCACAGACTCGCCTTCCCTAACCTCTGCACCACCTCTCCTCTTCTAAGTCCTTAAAAGGTGATATTCCGGATACATTTTATTTTCATTTACCGTATTTTTCGGATTATAGGTTGCACCGGAATATAGGTCACAGTGTCCAATTATTGCCAAAAAATTGGAAAAATCCATAAATAGGTCGCACCGGATTATAGGTCGCACCTACGCACCGCCGACGTAACGCGTCATCCACCACTGACGCGCCGCGTGACCGCTGAGTCAACCCGGCAATATGGACCGAGTGTTTAGCTCTGCTGCTAATGTCTGCCAGAAGCTAACAGAAGCTAAACACGAGACGATTCCATCTCTGAAAACACGAATAAAAAAATCGAATTTTATGTCAAATGTTTTATCGAGACCATAGTAACGTACATTAAAGCTCCTTTAATTACACTCTGTAAGCAGAAAAAATATACACCGAGTGGTTTTGAAGCTATTTATAACATAAACAGAAGTACACAGATAAAAAACGAATGCTAACACGAGACGAGTCCGCTTCTGACACGAATAAAAAAATCAAATTTTATGTCAAATGTTTTATCGAGGCCATAGTAACGTACATTAAAGCTCCTATAATTACACTCTGTAAGCAGAAAAAATATACACCGAGTGGTTTTGAAGCTATTTATAACGTAAACAGAAGTACACAGATAAAAAAACGAATGCTAACACGAGACGAGTCCGCTTCTGACACGAATAAAAAATCGAATTTTATGTCAAACGTTTTATCGAGACCATAGTAACGTACATTAAAGCCTTATAATTACACTCTGTAAGCAGAAAAAATATACACCAATTGTTTCGAAGCTATTTATAACATAGTGCTGGACGATAATTCAATAACGATAAATATCGCGATATACTTTTTTTCGATAACGATGATATGAAGTTTAAGCATATTTTCGATATTTCGATAGGATTTTACAACGTTTCAAGGCGTTTTTCTGTTTCTGTTCGGGTTGGAGCGGCTGCTTCAACAACCCGCCCGGACAGAAAAAGCTGTGACACAAAACGTGCGTGGTGACGTCGTTGTTACGCAGCGCTCACTCCAGCAGCAGGCGTTAGCGGTAGCAGGCTAAAAGCTAAGCTAGTCTCCAAAGCGCGTTAAGTTTTCGCTTCAAAACGAGTCAAACGAGTGCTCATGACCGTCAGAATGTGACTGAACAAAGTTTCACAAGCGAAGAGAAAGAGACGACATCACTGATGAGAGGAAAGACTAATTTGTCGGTGTGGACGTAGTTCGGTTTTGTTAAACTGCAGGCTTCTTCTGCAGCGAGTCCTACTCGGTTTCTTTATTTTTCAAAACGTTACGGACTCATTCTAACTAGCGGTGGGAACATCTAACTTGTTTAATCTGAAGAGTTTCCACTCGATAGAACATGATGAGAGTCAGAAGATGAAGAACAATAAAGTTTGAGCCAACGTGTCCCTGAAACTACAACGTAAACAAACAGCCCCAGCAGTGCTGCATGTTTTTTTATTCAAAATAAAACAAATTCATCAGAAGAAAGAAAAAAACACTGAATGAAAATGTGCAGAAAGACGAAAATAGTGTTATAACATCTGCCCCTTGTTTAAAAAATACAAAATAACTACAAACAAACAACAACCTTCACTTCACCTGCACCACACCTTCCCAACAACTTTGATTTAATCATCTTTTAAAACAAACAGTTTTATAAATGTTTATGGTGATATCAAGTCAACACAATCCTGTTTCCTGATTTACAACTCAGCTCCTTCAAACTAGTCCTAAATGGAGGTTTTACAAACATTTACATTCCCTTCAAGGTTTAATAACTTTAAACACATTTTAATTTAATATTTGGGGGGTAATTTTTTAAAAGTTTTATACATGACTTGTAAAATACCAAATCATAAAATTTTAATAATTTAAACGGATGAAATATTTGTTGGGTGACCATAGCACTTCCTACTAATAATTCTTATAGCTCTTTTTTATAAAATAAAAACAGGGTTTGGGACACTAAAAAATTGTGAATAAAACTGTTTTACATGCTTTTCCCCAAACTTCAATACAACTGATTAAATATGGAACAATCATTACATTATACAATATATTCAAAACTTTGTCATTCAAAAACTATTTTACTTTATACAGTAATGCAATTGATTTTGTTATTTTTATTCTTAAGTAATTTCCATGAGATTTTTATGTCAGCTTCTCATCAATAACAACACCCAAAAGTTTTATTTAATTAACTATGAATTTCAATGCTGTAAATTTTAAAGATGTTTAAAGTTAAAACTATTAATATTGACACAGTTGAGAATTTTATGGCAAGAAAGTTCATGCTCAATAATCCAGGTACCAAATCCAATAATTCTCAGTCGGGTCATCTGGACAGTTTCTTTTTTATAGAAACTGGATGGAGGATGGAGGGTGAAACGTTTCTATAAAAAAGTAACTGTCCAGATGATCCAAATGAGAATTATTGGGTTGAGAAGTTTATGTTTATTTGATGGTGATTTCCATCTTTTTGGAGGCCAAATACAAATACAAGGTGAACATTACTTCATTTGTATTGTTTATAGTTTTTTTTAGGCTTTTATATTGTTTATATCGATATCGAATTATATCGTTATCGACCGAAATTAAGAACTATATCGTGATAAAAATTTTGGCCATATCGTCCAGCCCTATTATAACATACCGTAAACAGATATACATCCACAAGCTAACAAGCTATGCTAATAAAAGATTGTTTTTTTTTCTTCTCAAACATCTAATAAAGCTACTCACTTGTAAACGTCCACACTGTGATTCCATTCCATTCTGTAAGTTTCAGAAAAATCCGCTGAGTGGTTCTTGAATTATCTTGCTAACAAACAGCAAACAAACAGAGCTAACAAAGCTACATCCAGACCAAGAGGCCGACAGTCAGTACGAGCAGAGGAGCTTTTTTTCGGACACATGAGCTGGAAACGGTCTTCTTCTTCTTCTTCTTGGGTCAGTGTACTCCTCTGGAAGTGGTACAGCATTGCACCCCCTAGCGGCCGAAAGTGGTACTGCACCATTTTATGCCAAACTGAAAAGGCTCATAACGGAGTCAAAAATTGGTCTAAAAATATGGAAAAAAATCCATAAATAGGTCGCACCGGATTAAAGGTCACAGGCCTTGAAAAAACATAAAAAGGTGCGACCTATAATCCGAAAAATACGGTACCCTTTATTTATACAGGAATATTTTTATTTATATTTATATTTTTACGTACTTTAAAACTGATAGACTAACGTTTTATGAAAGTTAATAAGTGACACGAGGAGGTGGTTGATGGTAAACTCTAAAATCGTTCAAACTGAATGAACAAAGTGAACTCGGTCCAGCTGCTCCAGTCAACTGATCCTTTACTTTACAGCTGAAATTATGGTTGAGACTAAAAATAGCAGGTGGCCCAATTAACAGATGGCTAAACAGAAAGATGAAGACCTTTTGTTTTTTAAGCAAGACTTAAAAACAGACTGTTCAAAGCGAAATGGTAGAACTTTGCTGAGAGGTCAGCAGGTCAAACAGTTCAATAAAAGTACTAAAAACAAAACTTTTAACTGCCAACACAAAGACGTCTAAT
>JBBPBX010007472.1:38932-53489 GCA_038048925.1 Garcialebias charrua
GCTAATCTGTTTCCATCTGTCGTTTAGCCGACTCAGCTCTGAATCGACTCCCCAAAAACTACCTCAAGCGAGCGTATAAACTTTAGAGCGACTTAGAGGAAGTTAACTCGAATTATGCCGTTTCCATTTAGCTTTTCTGATGCGATGCTTCATAATGCGCACCTAGAAACCTTGATGGAAACACGCCTACAGACCACAGCTCCGGGATCAGCTTACAAAACCCTCTTCCTAAATTTACCCATTAGGAGGCAGTGAATAAGAACAGGCTCTAGATCGGTTTTCATCCAAGTCGCTATTTAGCTTTACGCTAACACTGTCAACTATTTTATCCAAAGTGGCTCTGGGGCGCGTTTTCTTTCTCCAGGAAATGTTGTGAGGTGAGACGTAGGCTGAAATTGGGAATTGTCTAGAACTGAGTGGTCTGTAAGAAAAAAGAGAGAGGGGAAAAAAAGAAAATAAACAACAGGAGAGAAGAGTGATGATCCCTTCTAAGGAAACTCAGCTCTGTAATGGACGAACAGGGATTACAGACGTTAAAACCTCCTCCATCTGTAATTCACTGTCACCCTGCCATCATCTATGAATCACTGATCCACTCTGCAAGTGTGCAAGACCTTGCTAAAAGCATCACTGTTGCACCCATTTGTGTTTGTAGTGGTGGGGAGGAGGGAAAAAAAATATCATGCAGAGACAACTTAACAGCTTACTGTGCTGTTTCAAAGCACTCGCTGTCCTCTAACAACCACCTAGCTAGTTTCCTCCACCCACCCCCCACTACACACAGAGGGAATGGGACATGCTGATCAAATAAGGTTTTAATGAACATCAGCGTTTGAAAGTGAGGAACAGACGCTTGAAGCTAGTGACATCTAGTCTGGGTTGGATTTTCATCTTCAAAACGTGAAACAAAATAAAGAGAGAGAGAGAGGAAACATTCCTTCGCATGGTGCCTCTTGGAGACGAAACAGACAGTGAGCGTAGAGTTCAGGCTGTCCGTTCGATCACAAGGAAGAAACAAATGAGGAGGCAATCGGCTGACAAGGCTGTATGTATGTTCTGATCCTATCATGCTAACCCCCCCACGTCATCATTAAATAAAAAATTTAATAAAAGGTTCTTCTCTGAAGGCTTTTCCTCTAGGAACCTCTCAGTGGGAGGGAGAGTAAATAAGATGTCATCAATAATAGAAAGTGAATGTTCTGAGCAGTTGTGCGCATTCGCACACACGTATACACGCACACACACACACACCAGCTAGGGCTGATTCCTATCCTGCAGACAGGCCTGCCAACAGCCAGCCCTTTTTGCACACGCTCAGATTCACTGTCCTGACTAATCGCTTGTGATAGGGGCCTTTGCCATAATTACCCAGGGCTTTATCACAAACTTATGCGATGCATTTTTCATGTCCTAGCTGCTGGCAGTGCCTCTGCAGGCTGTCAATCTGGAAAAAAATAAAATAATAATAACTGATCTCACACCAGTTAAAACAGGGCAAAAGAGGTGAAAGCAGGGTGAGAAGCCAGAAAGAAGAGGGATTTTCTTGTTTTGTTTAGGAGAGGGAGAAGGAAGAGGAGTGGGGATACTGTACTAAAAAAAAAAAAAGAGAGCAATCATTTTTATTTTTAAGGTGAACATTAATGTTTTTGTCTGTGTGTGTTTAGGTGTTATCAAAATATCTCATGAACTAAAGAAAGAAACTAAAAGTAATCACTGGATTCACATCTACAACTGGAGCCAAACCAATTCAAGATGGCCGCCACAACAACAGTTTTACTGAGCTGGAATTTGTCACGGTAGTAGCTGAGAATCATTCACAACACACTCCACTCCTTTAAAACTTTAGCCTTAATTGTTGGAATAAAAAAGAAAGGTGTTCAATAAGAAACAACTGGACTATTCTGCTACAAATAAAGTCCAGTTGTTTCTTATTGAACACCTTTTTTTGATTTTATCATGTCCTGGATGATGACTGAGAATCTTCACCAGCTTAATTGTTGGAGTCAACCCTAGTTGTCTGTTAGCAAAATATTCCATGAACCAGTGGGCAGATTTGAACAAAACTCTTTGGTAGCAATCACATCTACAATTCCAATCAAGCCAATTAAAGATGGCTGCCACAGGTAATCGGATATTAGCAACACAAAAATCACAAATCAGTCAATTTTACAGACACTGTGCTAAAATTCAGTGTGGTAGTAGCTGAGAGTCATCCACAACACGTACAGTACTCTGAGCGTAACATTTAGAAATACTTTGTAAGGTTATTACACAAGGTATCCATGATCCTGAACTGTGCATGCGGACGGTGGCGGGCGACACGCATCCCTTCGGGGCACGCAGGGCCTTTAATTTTACATGACGTGAGACCTGGGGGAGGGCACGGCCCGGAGAACCAAACAGGATCACATAAATAAAAAGCTGGAGCCTTGATGATGTGGCGTCAGAGCAACACAAAGCCCGCTGGGAAGCCCTGCTCACCGTGCTTTTGTCTCATACAGTCATGGGGGCATCATGACCCAAATAAAAGTTAAAAAGCTCGTGCAGCTCACACATTAATGCACGATCTGTAGCCTCACATAATGCAGCAACTGTGTGTGTCAATGACGGCAGCAACCGAACTAATATTCATAAATGGCGATTTGAAATTCAGCAAAATGCCACGAGAGGAAAGAAACACAACAGTGTCCATTGTCTACTTGTGATGGGTCACAACAAGCTCTAATATATTCACACACATTAAAAAAAATGGAGGGGGGGTAATATTTCCCCCCAATATTTGCCTCGAATCAACCTCCGTTCGTCACAAAACGCAAGGTCAACCATGTTAATTTAAAAACGCGAGTCCCGTCAAGTCCACTGTCCCGGTCCACTTCAGAGACGTGGCAAAGAAACGTCTTGCTTCAAAATAAATAAATAAACTCACATTTTGGCTGCCGTCAACCGACACAGCACCGACTGTTAATCCAATAAATGGACGGAGTTCCGTCCGTGTTAAACTGTCCCCGAACCGTGTTAGCCGACCGGGCTGAGCTCAAACTTAACGACGCATTAAAAACAAGAAGAAGAAGAAAAAAAACCGTTTAATGTTCGTGTGTCACCACAGCGCCGCCGTAAAATAGTCGCACTATTTTTTTTCCTTTCCCCCTCTTCTTCCTCCGCCTCCTCCGGACCTCACAGCGGCGGCTAAGCGTCGGGCTAACGGCTACCAGCTCCGGTAAAAGTTGAACAACACGCAGCGATAAAGAGAACAAACCCAAAGCTTTCCGCCGAAGACCCCTCGCCGTTCCGGGGCTTTTTGTTGCGGCGCATCCCCCCCACCAGCGGCGTCGCCCCGGCTTGTTGCAGCGAGTCCGATCGATGGTGAATTGAACAAAGAGGATCAATTTCTGATCAGCGACACAGCCACTTTCATCAATGTGACGAGGAAGAGCTCTTCCTCGCGAAGCAGCTACGAGGCAGCCGCCGAAAAGCTCCCCCCTCTTCTAAATAAAAAATAAATAAAACACGGCCCGGGAGAGAGGCGAGCGCGGCCGAAGAGAGCAGCCGACGAGGCGGCCGGGAACGGAAAGTCCACTGACCTGTAGTTGCTGTAAGTCAAAGCGCTTCCAATATTGAAACATCGATCCTGCGTTGGCCGCCATCTTGAGACATATTGAGACAGGAATGAGATGCTGATAGAGAGCGCGCGGGGGTTGGAGTTCAGTGGAGAGGAGCGGGCGTCCGGAACACCCGGACCGGATCACGCCCTGCGCGCTTCCGCGACACGATCCGCTTCACGGATCGGAGTCAGCTCCGAGTGTCGCCTTTATGACGCCATTATAATAGTTTAAATAGCATTTTTATCAACATGTTACAGGTAAACAACCAAACTGGACTTACATTACACGCAAAATTGCATTATATATATTAAACGACACAATAGTGCTTTTTGGATGATTTTAATTAATTTAAACATCATAGAGATGTAAAGTCATCAGGCTGAATATTGACAAATATTAAAACATTGGGCAAAAACAGTGGCGCCGCTAGAGGGGGGGTGGGGGCACACACACACGGCCATCTGATTTCTCCCCCCCCCCCCCAGATTATTATTATTATTTTTTTGTACTTCATTGTGTGTATTATGAGTGTGGTGGACAAAGTCAAACACTAAAGCTGTTTAGAAAAAGACTTGATTTCTAAACTTAAAAATATTTAGTCCCCCAAACTTTCTTCCAGCTGTCAACATTTACAGTATCATCTAAGAAATTAACAATTGTCTTGTCACAATGGTGTCATTTAGAAGTGTCCACTTATGCTTTGTGTGGCATGCATTAATAATGAACTGCAAATTACATGTGCAAATCTCATTTCATCAGTCTTTATTTTTATATAGTACAAACCGGATTCCAAAAAAGTTGGGACACTAAACAAATTGGGAATAAAAACTGAATGCAATGATGTGGAGGTGCCAACATCTAACATTTTATTCAGAATAGAACACAAATCACAGATCAAAACTTTAAACTGAGAGAATGTATCATTTTAAGGGAAAAATATGTTGTTTCAAAATTCCATAGCGTCAACAAATCCCAAAAAAGTTGGGACAAGTCCATTTTCACCACTGTAAGTGGACCCCTTACCGATAGCTTCGGCCCCCCCAGCAATAAAAGTCTAGCTCTGCCACTGGGCAAAAACATGTACTGTACAAACCTGTCAAATATAATCAAATTTTCATCGCACTGTATTCTAATCTAAATTTAAAAACACTTCTGGTCCATTTATATAGTTAAATTCTGCAAATGTTTTATTTAAAATTTTCTTTTTTTATTCTATTATTATTAGTTGAATTTAACTTTTTTTAGTCCTAATGTTACTCACTGGGGTAAACTGTGTACTGAAATTGCTGTTCAGAATTCAATTTTAATACAGTTGCATATCAAATTGTCAGTGTTGTTTCTAAAGTTTGACAATTCAAGAAGTAGTTCAAATCCTTCAACGCAGGTATGTTCAATAATCCAAGTAGAAAAATCTAAACAAGTTAAGTCTGGTAATCTGGACATTCAAAAAACAGAACAAAAAAAGTAAAGGAGGCCATCTTTGTGAAAAGAGACCGTCCATCATTAAACAGAGGTGGAGGCCTCCGGGTTCAACTGTCCCCCTCTTACAATGCTGTTATTGCTAGTATCACTCAGCCCTCTGTGAATAGCAAACAACCATCAGGGTGCTAATGATCCATCGTTAGGCTGATGGTCCTCCTTGATCATGAGAGCAGCTGGTTTCGGCTGTCATCAGCCAACTGGTTGATCCACTGTGAGAGGGTGCTATTTATAAGACTGAGCTGAATACAGCATCTCAGACTGAAGAAGTCTTTTAGAGGAAAGACAAAACATTTCTACATTTTTGTTTTGTTTTTTTGAATGTCCAGGTGCAGACTTAACTTTTTAGACCTTCAAAGCAGGGTTATGTGGAGAAGACACACGCCATTATTATCTTGTTGTAGATAGCTTTTGAATTCTGACTTTGTTGACAAGCTAACAGCTAAGTTGAGTGGTGCCAAGACCAAATTAGATTGCTGTGATCTTAAACCAACTTTTTTGAACTTACATCCAGATGTGTTGAAAAAGTGTGAAAGTTCCATTATTTTTCCATGAGATTCCAAGGATCATCTTTTAGTTTCCAATGCTATGTTAATTAGCATAGTTTATGTTGAACATGTTTAGTTTGTAGGGATATTCAGGTAAATTGCTCAGGGGGTCTCAGATACTGGAAGCCAACAGCTCGGGGAATATGTCTGGCTGTAATTGTCATTGCTTGAAAATGAATGTACAGTTCAAAAACTAGTTTTATCTTAAATTAACTCATCAGCAGGTGGAATGAGTTTAGTCATGTTAAAGATTATTTATATAACAAGAGCACCACTCTGATTAAATATTTCTCATTTCAGGTTTTTCTAAACATTCTTTCACAGTTTTTTATTTATTTTAAATCTAGTTTTAATTTAAATAATCTCATCGGTGGGCCGGACAGAGCTCCCTAGAGGACCGTCTGTGGCCCCTGCACCACCAGTTGTGTAGCCCTAGATTGTAGTTTGCATTTTAGTATTTTCCATCCATCCATCCATCCATCCATCCATCATCTTTACCCGCTTCTTCCTTTTTGGGTCGCAGGGTTCACTTGTGCCCATATCCAGCCATCACTGCGGGAGGCAGGGGACCACAGGGACATATAAAGACAAATGAGACAAACAGCCATTCACTGTCTTGTTCACAGCTAGAAACAATTTAGAGTCACCAATCAGTCTAACATGCATGTTTTTGGTCTGTGAGAGGAAACTGGAGTACCTGGAGAAAACCCACACATGCACAGAGAGAACGTGCAAACTCCACACATAAAATTCCCGGGCCGAGGATTTGAACCGATGAGTCGACTATAGCTACAAGGCTATAGTCATCGGTTCAAATCGGCTCTACCAACTGTGCCACCCTTTAGTATTTTCTGTGGTTTAAACAAACAAACAAACAAACAAACAAACAAACAAAAGAAATAATTCCCATTTGGTGTTTTAAGTTTTTGTTTGTTTTTTGATTGTACTGTATACTAAAAATCTGCTCAGGAAGTGTTACAGTTAGCTGCCGCTGCTCTTTGTGCTTATAAATAACAGTGTAGTTTCATGTAAATAACAGTGTAAAGTGAAAGGGAAGGCAATGTTTAAAAAAAAAAACTCACTGTCTGAAGTTTTGTGAATTTTTTAGACAGGTGTTTTTAGAAAAGTATAATTCCTTCAACATCGGCTGTCAGTGTGTCAACTGGGTCAGAATTAACTTTTAATTCTCCAAGCTGATGTCATTCAAAGAGGTATCTACGACAGGTAAGATATGAACTGTTCACAAACTTTACACAGAACCACACTTTAAATTGTTCAATTATCACTTTAAACTTGATTGTGTCGTTTTGTTTTAATTTATGTATGCTTTTCTCTCTCTCTCTCTCTCTCTCTCTCTCTCTCTCTCTCTCTCTCTCTCTCTCTTTCTCTCACATACACACACACAGGTTTGTCTTACTATCTTTATGGGGACTTTGCTTTGACTTCCATTCATTTTTCATTAATTTCTATAGCCTAACCTTGACCCTTACCCTAAACCTAACCATTACCAGTACAAACCTAACCCTAAACCTAACTGTTTTTAGTTTTCTACATTTGCCTTATAATCTCTCTGTTTTGCTACTTTGACATTTTTTTTAACTTGTTAAAAAAATAATCTGTATGCCTCTATTAGAATTGTCTATTGTTGATGCTGTTGTCATCATTCTTTGTTGAAACCAGGTCTCTCTTGTAAATGAGTCCTCGAGGCTCAATGGGATTAATCTGCCTAAATAAAGGTTGAATGAAAAAAATAAACATTACGTACCTAACCCTAAACCTAACCATTACCAGTACATAAATACCAGTAAATGACCTGGCAATCAATGAATTCAAGATCTATCGTTGTGATCGTAATAAAAGGGGAGGTGGAGTCACTATTTACATCAGAGACTCCTTGGCTGCCAAGATTGCGTCTAAAAAAACAATCGCAAACCAGTTTGAGGCTTTAGCTGTGAACATCAGTTTGAAGGGAGGTCCGATCTTAACTGTTGTAGGTTGTTATCGTCCCCCCTCCGCAACACCTGAGGCTCTGTACTCCTTGACTGAATTCATAGGTAACTTAAAACACAATGAGATTGTTATGGCAGGAGATTTCAACATTGATTGGAATAAGTCGACCCCCCTCTGTGATAAATTCAAGGAATGTTGTCTTTCTCTCAATCTAACACAACTTATTGATTCTCCCACCAGACCAAACAAAAAATGTCCTGAAAAATCTTCCACCTTAGATCTGTTTTTCACAAATGCACCTCACAAATTTCCTGGTACAGGTGTATTTGCTAACATTTTGAGTGATCATTCCGTAATAGCAGCTCTTAGATCCACTAAACTTCCACCTGCTAAGCCCAGAATAGTTCAAAAAAGGGATTTGAAACATTTCTGTGAACAGTCATTCCTCTGGGATCTATCCCACTTTGATTGGCAACGTATTCTATTAATCAACGACGTGAACACCGCTTGGAATTATTTTCATGACAGTTTCATTTACTTTGTAAATAAACACGCCCCTTTCCGGAAGTTCAGGATAAAGGGCCGTGACAGCCCCTGGTTTACTCCTGAACTAGCTGACCTCCTGCATAGGAGAGATCATCTCTGGGCCGCAGCAAGAAAATCACACTCAGACACTGATTGGATGAATTTTCGGCAGCTGAGGAATAAATGCACAACTGCCATCAAAGCCGCAAAACGTAATTAATTAAAGACCGTGTAAAGTGAATTTCAATATTTTCTTCAATAAACATTATAAATGTCATAATTGTAATCTTGTAAATGAGTAAAAAGTCTCAAAATTGTAGCTCAATTAATTTTGGAGTTATAGAGCAAACTGTGTATAAAGATATTTCTGTTTCAGGATTTTTTAGGCGTGTTTTAAATGTGACCGAGTTTCGTCACGCGGTCTTCTTAAGTATAGCCCCACCCCCTGCAGCTCCAGCCGTATAAATTCGCCTCGGTGGAGCCGTTCACTCGCGAATCGCAGATAGCATCAGATAGCAATAGCATAGATATTTTGTTCATTGTTAGCTAGCTAATCAATTATGCCTCGTTCGTGCATCTTCCCTGGATGTCGCAATGGTCAGGGCACCCGTACAAATCATAACGTGTTTTTATACCGCGTGGTTTTATACCGAGTATCTGTAATGCCTGGATAGGTCAATGGATAAAGCGTTGCCTTCCGTCCCAAACCTTATGGGTTCAATTCCCGCATGGTACAACTTTTTTTTTTTTTAAATTCATTCCAGATTAAAAACACACAAGAAAACTATTTACAAAAACAGCGTAACTCTTGGAAAAAGTAGCTGCTGTTACAGCCAGAACTCAGATAAAAACAGAGCAGGTTTACTGGCTCTGCTGTCTGCCTCTCCACACACAGCTCAGCTGCAGGCCGCAGTACTGCGCTGAAACCACGCCCACGCGCTGACACGCCCCCACCGTTTCAGACCAAGGGAAAATTATGTTTTTTCATTATTTTTGAGACTTAATTTTATAAGGTAAACAATGTTTTTAATCAGTCAGATTTATATGGGTGATTAATAACACATATTTATGCCGTGTGACAAACTAAAACCACACATTGAAATTTACTTTACACGGTCTTTAAACGTAATTATCTCAGACCTCCAAAAATCTAAACGATCCTAAAAAATTCTGGAAAACCATCAAATCTCTCTCAGGCATCCCCCAATCATCTGACCTTCCATCACAACTTCTTGTTGACTCTGTTCCTGTGTCTAATAAGCATGAGGTCCTGAACTGTTTCAACAAACATTTTGTTGCTTCTAGTTCATTATTTGACACAGTTATAAATGGAAAATCATCCACTCCATCTAATAATCAAACTTCTACAAATCAAATCCCTCCTACAAGTCAATCCTCAGTTAATCACACCTTCTCATTTTCTCCGTTCTCAGTCAGTGAGGTAAATAAACTGTTAAATGATCTTGATCCTAAAAAATCTGCTGGTCCAGATGAACTTCCACCTTATTTCTTAAGGCTGGCTGCTCATATCATTTCAGTCCCTGTGACCCACATCTTTAATCTGTCCATAAGCCAAAATTCCATTCCGGATGCTTGGAAAACAGCCTTTGTTCTTCCTTTGCTGAAGGGAGGTGACCCCACCGCACTGAACAACTATCGACCAATCTCTAAACTCTGCATTTTAGCCAAGGTTCTAGAAAATTTGATAAACTCTCAGATCAAAAATTATTTGGACTCATTTAACATCTTACCTCTCCATCAATCTGGTTTCAGGAAAAAACACAGCACAACAACTGCTTCTCTGAAGGTTCTTAATGACGTTGTTGAAGCATTGGATGCTAAGAATTATTGTGCTGCACTTTTCTTAGATCTGTCTAAAGCTTTTGACACAGTGGATCATAACATCTTGTGTTATAAGCTCTCAGAAATTGGGTTCTCTGATCACACCATTGGTTGGTTTTCCAATTATCTGTCCAATCGGATGCAATGTGTTCACTAAACTCTCGGTCATGTACTCATTCAGTTTGCACTACTTCTCATATTTGCACTAATGTTTGTATTACATTACTGCCTATAGTCATACTACTGTTTACATTCACTGTTTACATTTATTAATACGGTTTACATTTATTACTACTGCTTTACATTTATTACTACTGTTTACATTTACACTACTTTTATCTACACTACTGCAGATACATATACAGCATTCTCTGACTAGCCTTATCTAAGGATGCCAAATGTGCCTTATGTGCCTCACTGCATATGCCACTTTGCCTCTATACCAACATCAACTACCTCATACATATACTGTGTACATTAACTTATATGCTGCTGTGCCACTCTTTGCAAATGTCAATGCTAGAACCTTCAGTTTATTTTATAGATATACTTTTTATACTTTTTATACTACTATGCAAAAACTCAGGACAGTATTACACTTTTATTATTTCATTTTATGCTTATGTTCATTGGGTGTTTGGTGTTTCAGGGGTGTTTGGTGTTTCAGTGTTGGTGTAAATTTTCATACTTTTATACTATTATGAAAAAACTCAGGACAGTGTTACACTTTTACTATTTTATGCTTATGTTTATTAAATGTTTTAGTGTTTAGATGGTTACTGTTGCACCGAGGGACTGAGAGAAATGCAATTTCGGTCCTGTGTATGTCCTGTACATATTGCAGTTCTGACAATAAAGTTGACTTTGACTTTGACTTCAGCACAATGGTACTTCTTCCAGTTATTTACCGGTTAAAAATGGTGTACCACAAGGCTCAGTCTTAGGACCAACCCTCTTTACAATTTACATAGCTAATGTAGGTCAGAGCATCCCTGATGCATCCTTACATTTCTATGCTGATGACACAGTTGTTTACTGCCGAGCTAAAACAGTAGCTAAGGCTTTCCAGTCTCTGCAATCCGCTTTTGACATCATCCAGTCAGATTTGTTCCGTCTCAAACTTGTACTAAATGCTGATAAAACAAAAGGGATGTTTTTTTCAAGTAGGAAGTCGGTCCCAGCAGATCTTCCTCTGATTTTATCCTCAAATGGTGTCCCAATTGAGTTTGTTGATTCCTATAAATATTTGGGTATCCTGGTTGATTCACAGCTCTCTTTTAAACTCCACGTGGAAAACCTAGTAAAGAAACTGAAAGTTAAACTGGGTTTCTTTTTCAGAAACAGATCATGTCTAACACTGAATGTTAGGAAACGCCTTGTATCTGTGACTTTCCTCCCCTCCATTGATTACGGTGACATTCTCTACATGAATGCTCCTACAAGCACCCTGCGGATGTTGGATGTTGTCTACCATGGTGCTCTAAGATTCATAACTGGCTGTGATTATCGTACCCACCACTGCACCCTGTATTCACTGGTTAACTGGACATCATTAACCTCACGCAGACTCTTCCACTGGTACATTTTCATCTTTAAATCACTTCTCGGTCTGCTGCCCTCATACATCTCCTCCTACATGTCTTTGCGTGAGTGCAGCTACAGTGTGCGCTCTCAGGACATGATTACCTGCAGTGTTCCGTCAGTGATGACTGAACTTGGAAAAAGGGCCTTCTCCTACTCTGCTCCTGCTTCCTGGATTTTTTTTTTTCCTTCTTTCGGCTTCTCCCTTCGTCAGGGGTCGCCAGAGCGAGCTAGTCGCATGAAGATTTGGCAATTGTTTTTACGCCGGATGCCCTTCCTGACACAACCACAGACCACCGAGCTACCACAGCCCTCTGTGTGGAGCAGAGAGCTGATATCTAGGGTGCCCGGGGGAGCAGATGGTGTGGGTTAAGGGTAGGGTTGGGCATCGAGAATCGAGAATCGTTCGGAACCGGGACTAACTGTCCGTTTTTCCCGGAATCGTTCAAAATATTAATTTGCGATTCCTATTTTCGATGCTAGTTAGCCGACCGGAAGTAGCGCCGCCGAAAACCAACGAAGAAGAATCCACCGGAAGTGTGCATCTGTTATCGAAAGCGTACTAATTAATAAAAAATGAGCAGTCAGGTCAGTGCAGCACTTGCAATAATTTTCTATCATGCAAAGGAGGGTGGAGAAGTAAAATAGTGTCCCGTCTTTGACGCGCTCCACCGGATTATTTTCGCTTCGTATCCGACCGGAAGTGCAGAGTGGTCCGTCTGCAAAACGCTCCGCCGGACTTTTCGCTAATCGCTACCTCTCGGCTCCATCAGGTAAATAAATAAACTACGTCTCATACCAACATTAAGGCAGCTAACAAGTTATACTCCGCTTAAAGCGGTAAGTCAGCTCAAATACAAACACGATGCTAACGTTAGCTCGTTTTTTTTTCTTAGACAAACGACCTGAAATGGCTTCAGTGTTCACCAGTGACTGTCCAAGGTAAAAACGTCAGTGTAACTGAATGAAGAATGCCACAAAACAGTTACAGAATATGTTGTGAAAAGCTTGCATCCCTTTTCAGATGTGGATTCAACTCCTGCCATGGATTGCACTTACATTGCACTCAAATCCAACACTTATTAACATTCTTAATCCATTTAAAGTTATCTGTGTCTTTTAAAATGTCTTAATGTCTCTAGTTTTCAGTATTATAATTTCTGTTTATGTTCTCTTTCATTCCATTATGAGTGAATGTCACAGTTTGAAGAATTATTGAATAGGTTAGTAGGCAATAACAACAGAGCTAATAATTGTATACATTCTCAGTCTTAAAAATGATTTAATAATCTCTTTTTACTGATAATACTGATAAACCTGTTGTTTGTTTAGGAACTTCCTGCAGTCTGTCCAGAAAGTCTCCACTGGAGGAGCTTTTTGCTGAGGAAGAGGCACAACATAATTTCACAACTCCATGTCCATGAAGAAACAAATGAGAGGGCTGCAGATACCAGGACATCCCACCAGCCGTTCTGTCTGAGGATCCTGCTGCTGGTGGTGGAACCAGGTTAGCCCATCAGTGGGAGCTCAGTAACATGACTGCAGCATCAGACACTGGACAATATTATATGTATAATAATAATATATGTTGGTGAGTCCTCCATGTTGGCTCTAATCTGCCCTGTGAGAAATTCATAGTAAATGTAACAAAAAGGAAAAAGTTCATAGCATTAAATTCAAACAGAAGTTCAAATTATTTCATCCTGAAATAACTCTGGCTAACTACTGTAGCTTTTTTATAACATGGGAGTTAAACTCAAAGTAGTCTCCTCAGATAAATTGTGTTACCATTATTTTTATATTAAAGTTTCTGTTAACTTATTATTTTTATATTTGATTGTTTCTGTTCAGTGCCCTGAGACAACTTCTGTTGTGACTTGGAGCTATACATTATAAATAAACTGAACTGAATTGACATGTCTTTTTTTAACCCCGTCTTTTTTAACCCCGCCTACAAAAAGAATCGGAACCGAGAATCGAAAAGAATCGGAATCGAAATGAAGAATCGGAATCGGAACCGGAATCGCTCAAATTCAAACGATGCCCAACCCTAGTTAAGGGCCTTGCTCAAGGGCCCAGAGTGGGGCAGATGAGGGTGGAGACAGGTGTGACTGCTTCACTTATCCCACCCACATTCTTGATGTTGTCGGTACCGGGACTTGTACCGGCGATCTTCCGATCACAAGCACACCTTCTTAACCTCTACACCACCACTCCCCTCCTGCTTCCTGGAATATCTTACAAAAAGATTTGAAGTTCTCGGCCCTGACCTCTCTAAATGGTTTTAAGAATCTTTTGGAATCCTGGCAAAAACCATTGCAGATATGTTCTTGTTTTTGATTTTGTACATCTACCTTGTGGTGTTTTGCTAGTTTTGATACTTTGCATTTCACTTTCTATTTCTCTCCTATGTTTTTTTTTTCTGTTGTTTGTTGTTTAAGGAAATTCTACCATTGCTGTTCATCATTCTTTAGTTTGTAGCAGGTCGCTTTTGTAAATGAGCCCTCGAGGCTCAATGAGATTTACCTGACTAAATAAAGGTTGAATGAATGAACATACCTAACCATTACCAGTACCGGTACATACCTAACCCTAAACTTAGCCATTACCAGTATATACCTAACCCTAAACCTAACATTACAGTACATACCTAACCCTAAACCTAACCATTACCAGTACATACCTAATCCTAAACCTAACATTACAGTACATACCTAACCCTAAACCTAACCATTACCAGCACATACCTAACCATTACCAGTACTGGTACAGTGTTTCCCCTAGTTAACTTGCCATGGCGGGGTGCTCATCTCATCCATGATTTTTGTTGACGGGGGGACGGACACGTCTGAGTGCAGCTTGTTGGGGCAGGGGGCATTCAGCACGAGGGAAGAGGCAACGTGAGCGCTCCCTTTAGCTTTTTAGCTAGAGAGCCTGTATTTTGCGCTGCTAGCTTAGTGCTATGCCAGTGCTGGGTGGATGGGTGGGGGGTCAAGTTTGGTCTGGTAGGCGGGGTGCTCAGTTCTGTTG